>JAHWXV010600581.1:0-12064 GCA_024586415.1 Phrixothrix hirtus | reverse complement strand
TGTATGTAATTATTTGTGTGTATTGAATGTTGCGTAGTTTATTTGTGTGGTAAATAGGTTTGTATTTTATGTCAGGTATTGTGATATGTGGTGAAATGCTTGTGTATGTTTTGAAAATGTGTGGTATGAATTTATGTTAATCATCTCTGCAGCCTAGTTTTGTTTTATTGATTTTTGCGTAGCGAATTCATGTTAGGTTTATAAGGTGGAAATTTATATGGTATAATTACTCAAGATTGGGGTTTTAATGTCTGTTATTGTTTTAGGTATATTGTCTTTGCCAGAATGAAAGCTTTCTGGCAGAGTTCATTGAACGTGTTAAAGTCGTTTGGGTTTTTCAGTATGTTTGTTATGTTTTGTTCCCTAGTTGTGCCCTCAATGGTTGTAGTCGGTGTCTTGTTACGATACAGTCTAAGATAACGTGTTCCGGTGTCCCTGTCTGTCCGCAGTGGCAGTTTGATGTATTTTTGCTGTCGATTCTCTCAAGCTATGTAGGGTAAGGTACGTGTCTAGTTAGGAAGTGTATAAGACCTTTGGAAGGACAAAAGTGCCTATTTCGTCGCCAGAGTCTGACATTAGATACGAGTTGGTTAGTTCTTCTGCCTTTAGTAGAGGTGTCCCACTCTATCTGCCAAAGGTTTAAGATATGTTCTGTTATGTCAGATTTTGTCGTCAGTCTTACTCCCAGTATCTTATGGACCATCTCTAAATCGCCTTTTTTGATCCAGTACCTGGCCACTGCCCTGATTACTTGAAGATTGGCGAGAAAAAGGCTAAGATTAACTAGCAACTTGTTCCCTTCTCGCATATGGTGTTAAGATGCTGTTTGAAGTTCAACTTTTCGTCTAGGTATTTGGTGCTTTTAACTCTTGAAATCTTGATTCCGTCCAGTTTTATTACTTGGTCCCTCTGAAAAGAACCTCTCGCCAAGGTATATGCCATTTTCTCCGGTGATATTTTAAATTTGACCCCTAAACACCAATTTTGCATCCAGTTTAGTGTTATTCAGTTTTGTCTCTCTGCTGGAGTCTGCTTCTAGGAGCATAGCAACGTCGTCTGCATAGGTGATTTTTTTCTATATTCTCGTCTTTTTCTAGTACCAGGAGTAGGTTATCTAACACTACATTCCAAAAAAGCAGACCACAGATGGAGCAGTGTGGGAAGGCTTTGGTTATTCATTTAGAGATGGATTTATGTAAACCTTTGACAGTGGCATACCTCTCCTGGCAGTAGCTCTTAATGCTTTTTAGTAGATCGCTTGGCTCGGGGCTAGAGATTAGTGCGGGCCACCAAAGATTGTTGAAAGCACCGCTAATATCTATGCAGACGAGTGCTGTGCACTTTGCTTTGCTGCGCGAGATGGAGTTTCTTAGATTATTAATGGCATCTTCCGCCGATCTCCATTTCCTGAAATCAAATTGGTTTGTATTCTGTCCGTAGTCTGTGATGTGTATGATTAGTTTGCCTAATGTATTCAGTAGGCAGATCCGCTTGTAAGACTTTGTGTCTTGTTGGTCTTTTCCCTGTCCTTGTTTAATGATGGTGACATTTGCCTGCTTCCAGGTGTTTGGAATTTTGCCTTATGTTAAGCTTCTCTTTAGGAGTGCTATTAGTATCGGTTTAAGTGGGTACTTAAGAATTTTGATGATTTCATTTTTGATTTGGTCAGGTCCGGGTGCTTTTCTATTGGAGAGTGTGTCAATTGCGTCTAGGATTTCGGATGCTGAGATTGATGGTGATATTTTTTGGTTGGTCGTTTGGGAATATATCTGTTCTCTTAGGATTTTTTTTGTGCGGGATTGTCAGTATGTGGGTCATCATCTGGTAGTAAATTGTTTAATAAGTGTATTATACTTTCTGTCCATGTCGTTGTGAAATTTCCATCCCCTTTTCGTAAAGCCGTTATTTCGGTTACTTTCTTTATTTTCTCGGAGGTTATCTTATAAGGTATCCCCACGGGTTTCTTTTAAGCTCCGTCTCTGCGAACTCTATCCATCTGCTTATTTTAGTGTTGTGGATATCCTTTACATATGTGCTTTTAATTTCTATATATTTGTTAGAGCGGCTGTTCGCAGATCTGGATCGAAATCGTGTTGATGTTCTTTACGAGCTTTCCTGACTTTTTGTCTAGGTCGAGTAAGATGGTCATTCCAAAAGGTTGTCTGTATTTTTATTTTTGGGTAGTGTTTGGGGATGGAGATTTCCATGGCGTCTGTTATTGTTTTTGTAAGTATTTTCGTGTATTGGTGCACGGTGCACGTTTCCATGTCTTTTAATTATTGGAGGTGGTCTGTAAATGTTAAGTAGTAAGTCCCAATCGGCTTTTTTTTAATTAAAAGTTTTTTGGGATTTACTGGTAATAAGCCTGGTATTGCCTGTATTTAGTTTGAATGTAATGACGTTGTAATCACTATTTGTTTCATTGTCAAGTACTTTCCAATCTGATATTAAGTCAATGGTTTGTAATGTACAGAGTTACATCAATATTTGTTCTTGTGTTGTTTGGTCCGTGATATGTTGGCGGGTTGAAAGGTCTGTGGGAACTTCTAACTGTAGCTCTTGAATGAGTTGCAATAGTCGTTCTCCGTTGTCATCTGTCCGATAGCTGTGCCACATTTGCGATTTGGCATTTGCGTCCATTGCATATACGACACGTCTATTAGGGTACATCTGTGCAATATTCCTAAGTTTCGTGATATGTGGGTCTATGCCTTTGGAGAATAGAAAATACGAGATTACCAAAATCCAGCTTCCTTGATCTGTTATAATTTCAATGCAAACGCAGTAGGTGTCACTTAAGTGCCCCACTACGGCCGTTGTTATTGACTAGGTTCATGCACAATGGAGATACAGCCTTGTTGCTGGTGAATACCTCGATAACAATCATCCTAATCGCTGGATTGGACGCGCAGGTCCCCAAGCTAGGCCGCCTCGCAGTTCTTTAGACCTTTGTATATGGGGTCATCCAAAGTTTCTGATAAATAGGACACCAGTACTAGATCTAACAGACTTAAGATGTCGAACCAATCGAAAGTTGCAATTTCAAACGAAATACTACAAGAATTTTTGAACACGTGAGGCAATCAATTAGAAGGTTACAATTTTCAACATCTGATTTGATTTAGTGACAGAATTAATTATTTTGGGCTGTAACCGGCCATTTTCGTAAGAATATGTAAAGTTATTTAGTTTAGAATTTTAACAATAATTAATGAAAATTAATAATTACGAAACCAAAAACCTAATGAACAACTACATTTTTAAATGTTATTACGTATTTTGTATTCTAGACTAATCTTTATATATTGTTCTGAACACGATTATTAATTAAAAATAACCGAAGCATATATTGGCATAATAAAGTTATATAATATCCGGGAATTTTATTATTGATTTAAAGAAAATATTCATTAGTTACTATAAAATTTAGTAATATAGAAAGAAAGTAGATCAAAATGAGGACCTGTAACTGAGATACCACTTTTAAGTTTGGCACGGCAACATAGATATCCACCCTTCTCACTTCTTGCTAGTTAGTTAAAAAAGAACGGAAGATAGTCATCTTCCCTTCTTAACAATTGTCTAAAATAAATTATTACGGTAAAGTATGCAAAAAATAAAGAAATTCTAATCAAAATTAGAGAATATCAAATTGGTTTCATACCAAAAAGGTCTCGTACCCTTTTTTTTTTAAAATTTATCACATTTAAAAGTAAATTATGGAAACCGTTGGAAAAGTTCCCACTCAATAATAATATTCCAGGAATTATGTAAAGATAATGTCGCTTATATTAAATAAAGAAGATAATAAGGGTTCCCTTAGTGACATTGGGCGAATAGGAAAGAGCCCAGCACCGAAACCCTCGGTTACCACGGACCTACAAGGAATGTGGCATTCATAGATAAGTAATGTTTCAATAGATTGTTCACTCCCACCTAAAACTTATCACCAGGTTTTAGTTCTTCCCATCAACACTTTCGTTATGGCGCTAATGTATAATGGGCGGCAATTTAAACATGACTTCAAATTAGATTACCTAATAATTTTTATATTAGGTATTGTTCAAATGAAATAAAATCAATGTAAACTGTCCTGTAATAAACAACCAGTATTTATTTAATAGTGTAAGATTTTATTCAGATGTTCAGCTCAATTTTAATACCAATACTTTAAATAGGCATTTTGCTTAAAAATTGACAAGATAAGTGCATTTACTAGTTTATTTATGCCAGGATTGAAAATCAAAACAAACAATTTACAAATTATTTTGATTTAATGCCATTGCCAGAATTATCTTAAAATAAATGACAGGTATCTAAAACTTTTTATTATACTATAATGTGAATAGTACAGTTTCAAAGGTAAAATTGCAATACCCGGACGTCCTTAAGATACAAGTGCAATTTTACAACAGATGGATGTATTATTAAATCCACTAACGCTACACCACAGTACCACAATAGAATATTTGTAATCAAGGTTAGGCTATCAAAAAATTAATTGACGTGAAGTCAACATAAAAAATAGAACAAGTGCATATTATCAAGTATTTATATACAAAACGGCTAAATATCATAGCAGTGTTTTCTGTGGCGATGGGCAGAAATTAATCCCCCCGTACTGATCACGTTCAACGTCCTTTGCCTAGGAGTGAACGACCTTATTAAATTCGCTAGTCTGTGGTAGCATTTCTTCCGAAATTGCTTGGCGAGGCCTGTTCTTCGTAAATACCGAATTACACATCGTTGCGGTGGGTAGAGGGAGAACCTTCCCTTAGAGTTGAGTCTGCTTGAGAATGCATTCGTATATGTGCGGTAAACTATTTTAGGTTAAATATCACTACGATACACATAACGAACAAGTAGCCCAAGAAAAATTTGAGAAGAGACTTGAAGAGTAAGAAAACTCATTCAGAGGTACACTTGAGGAACTCGAAAAGTCAAGATGGAAATTCAACACGTCATTTCCAGTGTATGCCGAGGAAGTTTAATACCTGCTAAATGCTTAGACAATCTTTTTTTGTGTGATATTTATGCCGAAGTTGAACTAAGAAATTATAAAGGAACGTGGGAAAGAAACGGATAACGAATATGTAAGATGTTGTATATAAATTGGTCTAAAAAGGATAGAATACTGGATGGTCAAATCATGAGGTAGGTTTGATATGTTAATTAATGGTGGTATCTAAGTAACAGGCATCCAACAATTTTGTGGTAAATTGGCAAAGTACAACGCAATAAAGGCAAAGTTACCAACATTGATTTATTTAACTTAAATTCATCTTGTAGCGTCTTTATCAATCTTTATAGCTTTCCCATACAAATTATTTGTACAAATGAAACATTCCCCAATTCTGCTGCATTACAACCTTTAATAACAAAGTCTTTTTTTGAAAAAACACATGAGAGAGTTAAAAGCGTCTTTCTTACAACTTTGATATAAGACAATTGAAATGGTTTTATCACTTACTAAAACTATTAGAAGCTTGATGGCCAAAACAATTGAATTGAACCAATTTGGAAAACCCGAAGCGAAACGAAGAAACTTGGATAAATATTTTTATAGACCACCAAAATAATTTCAAATTTAAAATGAGATATTACTTCTCGCTATTCAATTCCGACATCTATACCAAAAAGTTAATCAATTTAAATACCAATTGCAGGTTGAAACAACTAACAAACTTGGTTGACAAGCATTAATCAAAAAGAGTCTCAGAATTTTTACATATACTTTTTTAAGACGCATAAGTTAATAAAAATCTGTACCTATTATGCAAAATTTCTTTTGGAATAAATAGTGTTTATAGTTTTAGATTTGTCATTTGTATAACCCAATGAAGTTGTTCTATTTTTACGTATTGATTGGCAGTAGCAGTCAATTTAATAACGAATGAAATCGCCTATAAAAGTAATTTTATTTCAGTACACATACATACATCTAGTCACAGCCTATAAATCATTCAATTCGTTGAATAATCAAATATTGTATTTAATTAGTTTACTGCTTGTCTTTCTCAAATATCTTCCCAAGTTTATTTTTACATCGCATTTAATTAGAAAATATAAGAAACACGTAAAACCCTGTAACTACCTAATTATAACTCAGTTTTACCAATATTTAATTGTAAATACTCGTCTTATAAGAGAAAATTAATATACGTAACCAAGATTCCAGTACATAAGCACATAAATTCTAGAATTAAATCCCTTTACTCTATTTGGATTTTAATTGTATTCAATTTAGTTTTACAACAAACTGAGTTCAGAAATTTAGCTTTCCTTTCATTTTCTCTGTGTAAAGCATGAAATAGTCCATTTAATAATACTAAATTTAATCACTTAGCTACTATATGCATAGGATGTTCGATGTTATAATGTATTTATTTGAAAAAATATCGCTTTCTTATTAATTACTCAAAATATTGCATAAATTCCAGTGTTGCTGCTTTAGTCTCTTCATAAGCTTAATAATCATTTAAAAAAACTTAGGGAATATTTATTTTATATTATATTGATATTAACTTTCTTGTTCTTTTCATTTTAGACACATATTCTAATACGGGACTTACACCAAAAATATTTAAAGTGCCGTGATGGCTGCATGCCAGCCAAAACGAGGCCATTCCTTTGTTATTTTTTGGTGTTTTACATACGAGCTTAAACGTTCATTTACTCTCCAATAAAGTGAGATGAGACTTCAAAACGCATTTGGCTATGAATCTCCATCTAAGACCACTGCATATAATTGGCAAAACAAATTTAAATATCACCTTTCCTATCTAAACAATGAATTTCGTAAAGGCGCAGTGTCCAAAATGAGTGTTGCTGCTGTTCGAGTCCAAATTAGAAAGCATAAACGAATGATGTATTACACCTTCATTCAGGTGCCAAAAAATATGTAGCCATTGGATTTCTTGTAATCTCATCTAATTCTGAAAAGCCGAAACACTTGTAAGTGTACTCAAAAAGCTTGAAGTATTGTGTTAATCATTGTAACAGAGAAGAATTTTGAACAGTTTGGATTCCGAAAGGAAATGTTCAATGGGTGTTCGACATCGATTCTGGGTCAACGAAAGTAAGAAGAACTAGAACCATTAGCAAGAAAGTGATAGAACATTTTTAGTGAAGGATTAATCCAAGTTGATACACTGTCTGCCTGAAGTTATAAAAAGCGCAGCAGAAAGACGCCCAAAAGGTTTTATAGGATACGTATGTAACGGATGGATTCCAAAGCTGCACTAGCACGTTATATATAATACAGGAAGATATTGCTATAGCTAGTTCAAATAAATATCAGAATGGGAAAGTGGGCTTTATCTTATATTAAAAATTGTGTACTCTCAAAGGAAAGAAATTCTCAGGCGCTCCTGAATGGCTTTCCATATCCAGAAACGAATTAGTAACAATAATTAACTTTATTCACAATAGTTAGATACAGGATTGGATAATCCTAGTACAGTAATTAAATCAATTATATAAATTTAAATGGGTTAATCAGTGTAAGGAAAATTCAAGAAAACAGATAAATACAGCAATGTACCTACATTAATAATAGAACTATGCAGCAGTATTAACTGAAGTTACGCTACAAGATATTCAATTAATAATTATAAATTATATTACAGGCTACCGTTTTATATATAGATCGTAAACCAGAAGAAGTTTTCGTTTAGCAATTCCAGGTGATATTATTAATAGAATATTCTTAGCAAAATTTGCTAGAAAGTAGGCCAACAATCATATGTATCCTGCACAAATCGAACAGCAATTACTTTGACACCATATTTACATTTATAAGGAATTCTAGCTTCAGTTGTACACGATCCAGTCTTGATATAAGTTAAGGTAATTTGATATTAAAAATGAAATCATCCGGGAGAAAAAAATCATTGCAAAATTGTTGCAGTGATTAGCTAGAAAATAGCAACTAAATAATGTGGTAATTTAAAACCAAACTATTAAATTACAAAAATTCAGCTATTTTTACTTTCTCTTACGTATATGAAATATATCATAGTAATGTTTTCGGTCAAAATTTTTGATGTCTAGTTTTTAGCGGAAATACACGTTTTCAGGTCCCCTGAGTCCGAAAAACATGTTTTTAGAAATTGGTCTGTGTGCGTGTACGCGCGCGCGCTTTTGCGTGTGTGTGTGCGCATGTGCGTGTGTGTGTGCGCGCGCACGTGTGCGCGCGCGCGTGTGTGCGTGTGCGCGTGTGCGCGTGTGCGCGTGTGCATGCGTGCGTGTGCGTGCGTGCATGCTTGCGAGCGTGCGTGCATGTGTGCGTTCGTTCGTGCGTGCGTGCGTGAGTGCGTCCATGCGTGCGTGCGTGCGTGGGTGCGTGCGTCCGTACGTGCGTGCATGCGTGCGTGCGTGCGTGCGTGCGGGCGTGCGTGCGTATACGTATGTAGTCAAGTTATCTCGAAAAATAAACGTCGTAGATAAGTGAAATTTTATATACAAGTTTATTACCGCCTTAGGACTTTCGTATAAGAATTTTGTTAAAATTAAATGACCGGAAGTGCCACTTTATTCTTGTGATTTTTAGGTTTTTTGCAATTTTTGCGAAAACGGTTATAATGATTTTATTTAAACTCGCCACGTTTCTAGCGCCTGCAATTCTATATTACATAAACTAATTGGTTTCTCTGAGAAAAGTCGTTGAAATGAGTTATTGAGAAAAATCTCTAGAGTAACTTGGATAGGTGACCGTTCCAATTATCGTCCTCAAAATAAAAATAAATTAATATTTTAATAATTTTTGTGCATTATTTACTTAATTACTTTTTATTTATATCTATAAATTATTTTGCTTTGAATGAGCTCAAAATTTAATTATAAAACTCTTAGTGCATGTATAAAGGAAATTATATAAATGGATGAATTATTTATGCTTTTAAATTAATTTTAGAGCTTATAATTTAGGTGTATAGGAAAGTCGCTAATGTCAATAAATTCAAATTAAATTTAAAATGTGTAAGAGAAAGTTGTGTGTTGTCTCACAATAATTTCTTAAGTATGGTTTGCACAAAAGGTATGTTAGAAAAATTACCTTCCGATATGCATGACATAATTAACTCAAGGTTCTTTAAAAGTCATAGACGTGTATGGTTGAACATTATTTAAGGGTGAATAATAAATTTTGCATATCATAAAATGTTTAATAGTACTGAATTAAATTAAATATTATTAAAATGGGAAATGCAAAATCTGAAATAAATAAATTTGAGATTAGAAATACATAATATGGGAAAATTCAATTTAAATAGGTAGAAAGTATCTAAGTAGATAACAATAATTTAGGAAAAGAAATTTAAATGCTTCAAAACCTAGAAACCGACACATAAATATATAAACTATAAAGTGAAATATTTTGAAAGCAATAACCTGTCCTGTTGTTCTGTTTTTGTAGTAGTTGCCAATTTTTAGTGCCAATTTTGGATCTACCAAATTTCACCTAAAACTACCGAAGAGGAATTACAGATTATTTCTTTGGTAAATTGCATCAGATGATGAAATTTTAAGAAGATTTTATAAAGTAATATAGGCAAAATTTGATATTTTCAGAAGCTTTTCGGTGAATAATATTTTTTACATTGTTAGAATTACTTCAAGAAAAGAAAGCGTTATTAGCTTCCATGAGGTAAAATGATCGTGAAGTTGTGGATGATGTATTATTCAACAGTAACGGTGAAATTTTTGTCTGGTCTTCTTTCGATAAAGAATGATTCAGTGAAAATCTTAGATGAAGGAAACACAGATAAAACGGTGAAAGAATATCTTAGCAACAAAGGCGTCAAAAGATGGTTCCCTGTTGAATTTATAAATTGATATTTTGTACAAAACCAAATATTAAGGTTATGGTAAAGACAAAGGTGTGCAAGACTGATATTTTTAAATCAAATAGAGTTAATTGTAGGGACTTTTATGGTGAGCGACTAAAAAATAAAATGAGGTAGACAAAGGATCCCGATGCAAAACGTGCAGTGTATCGTGAATTAATTGTTCATCGAGTTGGAGCTAAACAATTTAACTTGATAATTAAAGAAAGAGATGTGCATACTACTTTCTTTTGTTTTGATTTGCTGATCACGATACAAGAAGCGTACTATTCGTTGCAGATTGCATTCTATGCATTTTGCAATGTTGATATAAGCTAAAAGACCAGTTTTCTGTACAGTATAAAAGATGATCTAATAAAGTAGGTGCTGTAGTTCTTTATTTCCTACAAAACCACGAATTTTAGGATAATATTAGAAAAATTTGTTTTTTTCGGACGGATGCGAGAGAAACAAAAACTCCCGCATGATTTATATGCTCATGTGATGGCTATTAAATGAATCTCCTGATGGCATAAACAAAATTAAACTGGTTTGTCGCATGCAAGGGCACTCCAACCTTCCTGAAAATTGAGCTTTTGGAAAGTTGGAAAAAAACCTCCGCGTTCCTGACAGAATTGTACTTCCCGAGGACTACATAAACACTTCTAAGCAATTTAGTGAGGTATAGCGGTTGGATAAAAATTGTTTGGTCGATGACTTTAAAGGTTTACTTGAAACATTGAAGAAAATAGAAGGGATAATTGATCAAAAACCAGTTTACGTTAAAAAAGAGTTTAAAAAGCATAGTAAGCAATCATAAACCCCTAAATTAGTTATAGAACAGATGACCTATCGAAGAAATTTAACTCGTTACTAAAACGTGGGAAAAAGTTGGAAAATCCTAATTTGAATTCAGGAACAGGCAACAGTATTTCACAGGATAAAGGAAAATCAGTTAGTAATCTTCTAAAAAAGAGTTTTGGGAGAAATAGTATCACGAAGATCATTTAAGGGGGGATTTTTAAAGTACTGAGAAACTCTTCACGGAAACTGTGGATCATAAAGAATTATACGAGTGTATTGAAGCCGAAACTGAACTAAAATTTTATTTATTTTTTATTTTAGGTATAATTATTTTTTTACTACAAGTTGACTGGGCGTTTCTGAAAAATAACAAGCATACTGAATGATATATAATAAAAAACTTAAATAATAGTAGTGCAGTACCCATTAAGAAAATGCAACAAAGCACCTAATTTTATTAAATAGCTATATGTCCAGCATATTGAAGATGGCACCTCAAGAGACTAAGGAGATATTTTATAATTTTTATAGCATTCCCTAAGTTGAAGGTTAATACAACTGTAGAAAAGAAATCAAATCAAGTATTGATCACTCAGGGAAAATATAAATAATTACAGTTTTCTGACTGATTTTTAATAAGGTATCCTGATGGTTTTAATGATTCATAACAATTTTATAACTCCTTTTTACCGTTCAATGATATCATTTGTGATTTGCACAAAATCAAGTATTGGGATTGTGCACTGCATTCGCAAAAAATTTACGGCTCATCAATTCACCAAAAAATAAAAATATTAAACAGCATTAATTTGGGCACAATCAAATTCAAAAAATTGTTGTAAACATTTTCAGAATTTCTGATATGCAATATTTATAGTCAGAACTATTTCCCTAATGTTCAACGAAATCCCGTGTGTTTATTCCAATCTTACTCATGTTACAGGTCATTGCAGTTCGTTGTAGCCGAGTACCGTGTATTGATAAAAGGTTCAGCGTAATTTTAATTGGTAAAAAAGTTCTATTCTGTTTATTAAATTGGATTTCGTTGGAATTGTTTTACACAGTGTTTATTGTCTACATTTTCAATGCTTTTTGTAGAAGTAAAATTTATCAAAAAACGCTAAAAACTGTGTTACTGCGACTAGCTTGTCGCTTGCAAAGGAAATTCGGGGTATTTCATACAACTAGTTTGTTTTTCTTTGTGCTTTTCTGAACTAAGAGCTTTATTGATAAAATAAAACACATATCGTTTAGGAATATTTTTTTGTATGTACATTGTGTAAAAGTTTGAGAAAAATTGATTAATAAATTACAAGATTTCCAGTTATATGTACTTAATTTGAAATTATATATGTATTTATTACTCAATCTTTCTCAAGCTTTTACAAAAGGTATATATATATATATATATATATATATATATATATATATATATA
>JAHWXV010600562.1:0-10394 GCA_024586415.1 Phrixothrix hirtus | reverse complement strand
TTTTTGAATCACAACCGATTTTGGTCGACCTTCACGAGATTCATCACTGACGGATGCACGACCACGACAAAATTCTGCAAATTAATTGTAAACAGTCTTTTCTAATGGTGCTTCATTTCCAAAAGTTAAACGATGCGATTCTAAGCATTGTTGCTGAGTTAGGCCTTTACGATAATTACTTTTGTAAACGCGCACTGTAAACAAACTACTCTGTCAATTTCTAAGCCCCCACGGATTTGACAATACAAAATGTCATGTTTTACGAATATGGCAATAACTTATTACACTAGCGACATCTAGTGGTCATTTGTAACAACATAAAAGGCAACCCTCGTAATTGAACTTGATATATCAAAAATCGCAGTGTAAGTTAATTTAGAATTCAAGAGGACATATATCAATTCCAATGTTTTCTAGCTAATGAACGTATACCCTGTTTTTCTTTTACTCAATGTAATTGTATTTCTCCTTTATTTAGTATTTTTCCGTGCTCTTCTATTAATTTATAAATTTATTCTTTAAGAAACATTAATCGATTTGTAATGGGTAAATGTCACTAAACAGTTGCTGTGGACTAAAATCCAAGTTTTTTATTCAATGAATGCTGCATTGCAAATGTTTTAAGATGAAATGCAGTAAATATTTTAATTTATTCCGTACAAACTAAAAGATTGAGGATTTATTTAGCGTTTTGGAAGATAACCTGAACAATATTATTAATTTGCTAACCAACTTACACAAGTGTTTAGAACCAAAATTTTAGAAATATCGAAAACTATTCTTTAAAATTAAAATAATGCAGATGTATGCTAAAAGCAATGCGTCAGTTAGTCACCAATTATTGATTAAATACAGATCGGAATTACACAAGCAAAAAAACGAAGAACGTATGAACCCTTGGTAGGAGTTTAGTTTTCAATTTAAAAGAATGCACAAATACTTGACAGAAAATTTATAAAAATCCCTATCTTCAAATATGCGATGACTTTCAAACCATTCGAGATGTTTATTGAATATGTGGTAGGTGTTGTAGTTGAATAAAAAAGGTTTCAAGTAATTTGAGGCATATATACTTACAGAAAAGGTGCGAACATCAAGGAATAAATTACCATTTTTCAAAACGTCACACTTATAAGTAGTGGTTACCTAGAAGCCATGTTTCAGTACAGTTTAGGGCTGAGTATTATTAAAAAACATACAAAAATGATTACATAATTTTAGGAAAATATAACAACAGTGCAAGAATCATACAAGTCATTGGACAAGACATCTGTTATTGTATCTTATTATAACGTGTAATTAAGGTACTGGGTCCATTTCACAGCGTAGCGACTACTAATTTATTATTTAAAAATATAAAAATTTAGCTTTTATATTTGGTTTATTCAATTTAGACATGCAAAGTTTTTCGAATAAATCGTTAAAGTCTTTCAACATATTTTTAAAAACATGTTGACACAATTGGATGCATTCAAGTCCTTTAAAGATCAATGTAAAGGGGTAACCATTGTGAATCTTATCATTTAGAGTAGACCAAAACTTCAACTGTTTTAAAATTACCTTAAATTTACAGATTTTTATGAAAATTTGATTATAATATATAAGCGAAAGAAATAACAGCCCAGTAACATAATTATATTATAAATAGTTTTTGGAAAGTACATTGATAACCAAAAAGCTAAGAATAATTATACTTTCAATATCTTATCGATAACTAAATCAAATCGTCATTTACTTGTAAATAATATTCGTGATTTGCTACTAGTGTTATTGACGGACTATTACTTTTGGCTACTCAGTAAGTTCGCTTATTTTTGACTTCATCTTTATTATCTACATTGCGTCCAGACTGGGCAGTAAAGTTGGTTTACTAGAACAGCATGATCTATTACAAAAGTGTCCCTAGACTAATAATGAACGAGAACATTATGAGGACTGCCCGATAGGAAAACTCTTGTCCTGTGCAGTCATACATTCATCGCCATCGCAACGGAATTAATTCGTTTATATTGTTTGTTAAGTACTGTTGACACGCCTGTTAATATATTTGCATTTTGATTCCTTCTAAGCGTTGTGACTGTGTTAGATATGGCATGTATGATGGAAAATCCATTTAAAGATAATCTGTGTGGCGTTATACAGTTTTTGGCCGCTGAAGCGCGTCAGTCAATGAAAATTTATATATTTGGTAACTAGACTTTATTTTCATACGCAAGTGATTGAATGATGCAATAAATTTCATCAAGTCAGGGAATTTACTGAAGATATTTCCCATACCGCACACACACATGTTTCAGAATCAGATAAAAGTGTGGTACAGATATAAAATGCTTTACACGCAAATACGCGCATCAAAGTTAGAGAATTTCCTCAAATGGTGAACATCAGAATACGAACTATTTGTTTCGTCATTCATAGTCTTGGCTATCGCAATGTTACTGCTCAGTGGATTCCACAACTAACTACTGATGAATACAAAAGTTTACGTTTGGCCTTCTCAGTGCAGCATTTGATACATTATTAACAAGGTAATGTCTTTCTACACCAAATTGTCGTCGGTGGCAAATCTAGGTATTATTTCTACAAATCAGAAACCGAACATCGGAGGATGCAGTGGAAGCTGCATTTTCTCCGGTGGTAAAACAAATTCGGTGACTGTTTTTGGCAGCAAAAATAACGGCGACCGTATTTTGAATGCTTAGGGAATGCTGCTTTTAGATTCTAAAGTATCTAGTGAGAGATATGCAGATACCTGAAAACATTTACGGGTCAGTATCAAGGATAGACATCCAGGCAAGCTCACAAATAGTGTCATTCTTCTGCAAGATAAAGACCGACCCCACGTAACCCAGGAGATTCAAGGTACGTTTAGTTGTATGAAATCGGAAGTGAAAAAACATCCCACGGGACGGTACCGAATAGGATTCGTGCGATTATGTTTTTGGCCCATTAAAGAAAGGACTGTGCGGCAGTTAAAATCGGACGCTGAGATACAATTTAATCTTGGGGAATAGTTCCGCAAACTACTGCAAGAAGTTTACTAACACGAAATCTACAGATTAGTACAAAAGTGGAACTCATAGTTTAGTCTTAATGGAGACTTCTTTTAATATTGTTGAATAAAGAATGTTTTACAACCTTTAAACATGTTTCTATCGAACAATACTATTATCAATATTGCTACAGTGTTACACCCTACCAAGACATTTTAAAATTTTCTTTTATCTATTATACAGTTCTACTAGATTCTTTTAGACAATAACATTTTATAAAATAATTTTAATATACAATAAATTAGTTTCTCAGCCAGCACAGATAATTAACTTTAGCTTACAGTAGTTATAAAAATATCGTAGGTTGGCTCGTACCAGTTTTTACTTTCTCTTACCTATATGAAATACAGTACAGAGGAAGTCATATCTTAGGTCAAAATTTTCAGATGTCCAGTTTTTAGCGGAAATACACGTTTTCAGGTCCCCGAAGTCCGAAAAACGTGTTTTTAGAAACTACGTGCGTGCCTGCGTGCATAAAATTTTATATATGTTTATTACCGCCTTAGCACCTCCTAGTAAGAATTTCGTTAAAATCGAATGACCGGAAGTGCTACTTTATTCTTGTGATTTTTAGGATTTTTGCAATTTTCTGGAAAACGGCTGTACCGATTTTTTTTAAACTCGCCACGTTTCTTGCGCCTATAACGCTATATTATATGAACTAATTGGTTTATATGAGAAAATTCGTTGAAGTAAATTATTGAGAAAAATCTCTAGAGTTAAGCAATGTTTTGTCTGGCCAGTAACTTGGAGGGATGACCGTTCCAATTATCGTCCCCAAAATAAAAATAAATTAATATTTTAATGATTTTTATGCCTTATTTACATACTTAATTACTTTTTATATAAATCTATAAATTATTTTTGCTTTAAATGAGCTCAAAATTTAATTATAAAGCTCTTAGTACATGTAAAAAGGAAATTATAAATGGATGATCTATTTATGCTTTTAAATTAATTTTAGAGTTTACAATTTAGGTGTATAGGAAAGTAACTAACGTCAATAAATTCAAATTAAATTTAAAATGTTTAAGAGAAAGTCGTGTGTTGTCTCACACTAGATTTTTTATATTAGTTACATTCAATAAAATGCCATTTATACTTATTTATCTTTGAATGTTGTTGAAATAGTATTGGCGCATGGAAATTTAACATTAATTGGTACTAGATATTGAAATAATTGTATTAATTAGGTTTTGTTAGAGAAATCTAAATTAAAAATCGGAGGGGTGATGTTTAATAAGAATGTAATTTTAATAAAAGAATATATTTCTCTATTACTAGATTTTTCTCGCTTTTGTTTAAAAAGATTAAGCTGAACTCTTGATTGAATTAAAATTCCTCAACCTCGTGTATAATGTAATTATAATTATAAATACATAATATATTTAATTAAGTGTAGAAGTTCTTTGAAAAGGTAAAAAGATATAAATTCAATTTTAATAACACAGTTTGACAAAACGCTTTAGGTGAAAACCTTTTCAAGAGTTTTATATTTGAAATTCTATTCAAATTGGCTTAATGCTTCTGGCGTTACGGTGATGCTAGCAGTATACGTTAAACATAAATATATTTTTTGAAAAATAAGTTCTATGACGATGTATATTCTGTCGTATTAATGGACCACTAAAAATTATTTTAATAGTGAGTACTTGGAAATTTCTATTTTAATAAATATCATGATTAGAATTGATTAATTTGTGCTACAAGATAAAAGAATCATGACTACTTCTTAAATTCCCTTAAAATGGAAAGTTTGCGAAAGTTTAACTGTATAGCAGGGGTTAAATTCGTTATGAAATTTAATTCTTAAGATGAAGTTTATTTTAATTCATAAAATGTTCTATTATTAGTATACCTTTCAGCAGTATTGTTAAATTTATTATTTAGATATCTAATTATTAATAAAATTGTATTTTTCCATATGAAATTTAAGTATACGTTAAAAATTTTATATATTTAAAAGAACAAAATCTATAAATAAACACTAATTTTTATTCAACAAGTTTTCCCTTGAATATGTATACAATTTTTATACAAAACCGTAAGTCTCTTGTAGTACATTATGACTTGAAAAGTAGGTCTCTTCAACATCAAACTCAACTTTACACACATTTCCGCTACTTCAACTTTTTGTAACATTAACAAAAAGCATTATTGTCGGGAATCTTTTATTCTTTTACAAAAAGTATTATATAAAAATTTTAGATAATAGATATTCTCAGCGTTTTGATTTTACGGCAGTTTTTAGTGTTAGACCGGTATTAACTTAAGGTGTTAGAATAGTGGTGATTTATGATTTTGATTTCTAGTTTTTCTACTTTTAATGTAATTGAAAAAACTTTTTAGTGAAAAATGGAATATATATAAAATAATGGAATCGTTTTTATATAGTTATTTTTCGAAGCCATTGCTAATAAAGATTTACTTATTGCTTACGTTTTAAGCTAAATCCTGATTTCAAATTTATAAAAATATTTAGTTCAAATTTCTTTATTTTAAGAGCCCCGGTTAATTCAACAATAATGATTATACTCAGCATACAGTTCTAAATTGTAATATGCGAAATGTCATCACATTTTTGGAAAATTTCCTTCATATATAGTTCATTTATACTTAAAATACGAATACCACGAACCTATCAAATCTAATTTTTCATGTCATTTAATAGTTCTGCATATTACTTGTCCCGTGCGTTTATAAGTTTTGTATCTTTATTAGAACGATGCAATTTAAGTTATATCTAAAATAGGGGAATTAATCAAGAACAGAACGGTAGCTATGGAATAGATAATCCATCATAAATAGTTTATAATAAAAAGAAAGATTTTGCTTGATAGGTCGGAGTGTTATTTGATTTATACATCAAGTGATTAAATATGACTTTGGTTGAATCTACTTAAGACAATTAGTTAAGCGTTGCAAACAAAACTATGTTTACTAATTCGTTGGGAGTGGGTTTTGTTCACAAAATATCCGTCGAGAATCAAAGACTACGGTATTTGGAGGAATCTGAGTAAGACATGAACGAAAACCTAATATACACTCACTACTCTAATATACAATTTTCCTATTTATTAAGGTATAATTATTACTGTAAACATGCTGGCACGGTAAATAGCCTAAGATTTGAATTTAACTTTTAAATTAATATGAAAATCGACAAGATATGTCAGCAAAGATAACGTGGTGAATCAGCCACGCTAGGTTTTACACTCAACCCTCAAAGTTGTGAAATGGAATATTCAGAAATTTTTATTTTTAGAGACGCCACTCGCAACTACTAGTAACGCTAAGTATGTTCAAGAAGAGTATTTATTAACAAATGGATTTGCAGCGTACTTTTACAAACTTAATATAAAGTAAACATGTCATTTCGGGGTCAATAACTGGAAATTTTTGTTTCCTTTGAACTTGAAATTGACGATCTTGCCGAATTTAATTGTTTTGAAATATAAAAATATGTATTTTATTGAAATCTTTAATTATTAAAAGGTGAATGAATGTAGAACAATTTATAATAGAAGTTTCACACCCATAGACGTATCGTAGTTAAGATTTTTAATCTAAACTCTGAGATATTCCTAAAATAAGTTTAGAAAAATCAAAGGGGCCAGAAGCGACCAGTACCCAATGCTTTAATTAATTGCGGGTTCTGTGTTCAATTGCAATAGTAAGGAAGTTCACAAGTTCAAATTAATTTATTATATTTTATAACTTCCATATTTAATAAACAAGATTATTGCCGAATATCATTGTATATTTGGTATTCCTATTGTATTAAATATTAAGGCTATAAAGAATAATAAATTAATTTCGATGTCATTTGTTAGGTCAAGTAATGCAATTTACTGATATATGCAATTTAATTATTAAACGTAGATTAATGAATAAATCTAACATCTTTATTAATAATAAATAAATGTTTTCTTAAACACCACATTAAGAATTTATATAATTTAGTAAGATATAGTACCTAGAATTTTCCCAAATGCAGTGAAATCTCATTTGTTCAAAAACTTTGAATTAATGAAAATTCGAATTAACGAATTTTGTAATAACTTTTTGAAGGTATAGACCATATCTATCTTAAGAACAATTAAACCGCTATGTACTTGCTCTAAAGTTGTCAATTTTTAAAATTTTCGAAAGTTCTTCAGCGTTGTTGGGTAAAACGGCTCCACTTACAGGAATATCGTTGTCACGAGCTTACTTCAACCATGTTAAGGTACATTTTTTGAGATCCCCAATTCTAGGATCACGCAAACGTTTTCGAGAAATACTAAACTGATTAGAAATCTACCCAAGTATTTCGTTATTTTTTAAAATCGTGCTTAGTGTATTCGGGGGTATTCCGAATTCTTTGGCAACACAGTTTTTCCAGACACCATCTTTAAAGAGTATAATTGTGTGTACTTTATGTTCAAGATTCAAAATCTTATATTTATCACATCTTCTATTCTGTTTTAGGTCACTTTGTCGGCTACCGAGAAAGTAATTATTGAAATGTAGGCATTTATTCAAAATTCCATTAAAAGCCCATTAGGATGTCAATATATCAATTCCTAATTTTTCCTATTTCAAGGTGAAGGTTACGACTTGTTTACCTGAAAAGAAACTAACTCCACACAATGGCGTATTTACACGTAATCCTTTAACCTTAGACAATTAAAATTGTTGAATGCAGTATAGGGAATTTTAAGATTTGTTATTCAAACTACCGGAGTTGCCTTATAATATAATACAATATCTTTTGAGGGGAATAAGTGAAAACTTCAAATTAACTAAAAATTCGAATTAATGCATTCGAATTAACGGGATTTCACTTTCACTAAAACTTAAAAACTTTTCTGAGAAATGTATAGGGTATGCTAATACTTTAATTATATAACTTAAGAAAGTAAATTTAAAGCTCATCCATGTTATATCAATTCACAAAGTAAATAAGAAAAGTATTTTATAATTTTTGTATTCGAGTTATTTCAATTTTTTAATGAAGTACCATATTTTTAACATATGATTCTTGGTAAGATAGTTATTTTCATTAGAATACAAAAATATTATCATGTAATTATTTTCTCTTTTCCACTGTACATCGGCTGCTCCATTCCCGTACCCGAAATCAAAAAACTTTCAAATCAACCTCTTTTGAAATTTATGCTTTGTAGATAACTTATAACACATATATCGTGTTACCTACCCATTTGAGTTGAAGTAAATTGGTTTATGTGAATATATGGGTATCAAACACCTTTTGTTCTGAGTTTGTCGTAAATAAAATCTTCTTGCCTTAGTGTATCTTATTTTATAACAAAACTGTTATGTCAATTGAGAGCATGTATTGGTAATCATCGCTGACAATTTGACTAAAGAACAGAATAAACTAACACATGACTGATTTAATCCACAGCGAATTTAGAAGAAAAATTTGTGGCCCATACGCTATATATAGATATTTGTTGGATCTAATGAGATACAGTAAAACATTTCACATAAATTATGTAAACGATACTGAATATATTGCGGTAACATTTAAAACCCTTTAAATTCAAACCATATGAAATGGTTTGAATAAGTGAAAAAAAATGATAAACTGTTCCTCTAAACAGATACTGTCAGAAGTATCGCCAGGTTTACAACTAGAAACAATAACCTTTAAATTCGACTCCAACGGTTTGACATTCGAGAAAGTGCATAAAAGAATATTGTTCTCAACAGTACCTAGAGCACCTGTCGCAGCAGGAGTTCACCCAATAAGTAATACACTCACTTAAGTACAGCCCCAAGGTAAAATTCCTGTTATCTGATGTTTGCAAGGGATTACATAGACTAATCATTAAAATAGTGATCTAAGTACGGCCGCTTTTCATTCTGCAAATGCTTTCATTCATCTCAGAACTGTACTTCAAATACATATAGCTTGCTTTGACTAAATTCAAATCAAGACCTCTTGGAAGTTAATCTGTCTACTACAATATATAACCTTTTTTCCAAGACAAAATATCTCCATTTAAGAAAAAGGATTATTTAATCCAAATGTTTAGCTACACAAAGAGTAATATCTTCTAAACATGCAAACAATAATCTACGTATGATAAAAAGAACAAGGGCAGCAATCTTAGGCGTCGTTATGTACTATTGTAACATTATTATGTAAATAATTCCAAATTAGCTATAAAATAGACTCGCTTTGTATTTGTTCTCAAACAATATATTCATTTTTATAAATAATGTTTCTTTGCTACGCAACATAACGGTTCTTCGAGTCGTGATTAAAAAATCCATGCAAATAAATTGCAAGAAAATAAAGTTTTAATTATTAAAATTAATCAGTGTCTGAAGTTCGGGGCTGAATTATCAATGATTTATAAATTAATCAAGTGGGTGGTGATGCTGAGACGCTTTAATATGTTGGTAGGTCGGTGATTTTTGTTCAGCTCATATAATTACAGTGGATATAATTGAATCCAACAAACCTATATTCCTGTATATTAAAAAAGCTCCAGTGGATGGCAACAAATCGTGGCTGAAACGCCAGAGGTTTTTAAAAATAAATGAAAGGTAATAAAAGGAAATTTTACTAGAATTAAAAATTTTGTACAAGCGTTTGCAAGCAAAATCATACCAAAATCAAAAAATGCGTAAATATTACTATATACACTTATAATCCTAATTCTATTACCCATATTATCTGTTTAATAGTTAAACAAATACCAAGTCAAATACCATGACATAGTTTTAATGCATGTAATATTAATATACCAGATAATGCACAATTAGCAAATATAAATTTTAATACCACTGAAGAAGTAGATATACTCCTAGCATGGAGGTATTTTGGGAAATAATATGTAATTGTTAAATACGATGAGAAAAAATCAGCCAATCATACGAAGTACTCGTTTAGGGTGGATGAGAAACGAGACTAGTAACAACAACTTGTCATCTTGTATCCTTGTCAGAAATAAACTTGCAAATAAAAATTCTGAAAAATTGAACAATGAGATTATAAAACCTATCTAACGCCTGATGAAGAGTACTGTGAAGACCACTTTAAAACTATTCTTAAACAAGGTGTCGAAGGTCGTCTTATTGTGCAATTATCTTTTGAACTAATTTGGAAATTCTCAAAAAATTGCTTCAAAACGTTATATGTCATTAGAACATAAACATAAACTCGAAAAACAATTTCTTTTAAAAGAAAAATAAATTTTCTGTGTATTTTTCTTTTAAAAAAAAAAGAGAAAATGTATTGTACATTTGTGGATTTAGAAAAAGCGTATGATAGTGTGAATAGATGCAAGTTATGGGCAACTCTGACGGAGTATGGTGTAAAGGGAG
>JAHWXV010600522.1:0-14463 GCA_024586415.1 Phrixothrix hirtus | reverse complement strand
AGCATCTATGACAGCTACCGTTGTTCTTACACTGCACCAGTCTACAAACCCACCAAGTTTCATTTAAATCGGCGTGGGACACTTCCCTGTGTTCCCTTGTTAGTATATATTCTGTATATATTGAAGAGTAACCATAAAATTAAGGACAACTTGATTTTATTGAGATCTCAAACTGAAAGTTTCGTTGGGTATGAACTTTGTATTAATTACAAAAAATCGTTGAATCTAATGTAGTTGAGAAGTTATATACAGTAATTTTGACAGTAAATTTATATACTTTTACATCGACGATTATTTATTGACCTATTACCTCAAATAATAATTATAAACCATAATTATATACTCAAGATTCATTTTTCGTAGTTACTTTCAATTGTAAATTAAGTAGTAAAATTATAAACAGGAATAGTTTGTAATATTTTATACAAGAAGAGTATGTATCTAAGAATTTGACATCGTAGTTGTTGATATGTCATAAGAATAAAACTAAAACAGTCAAGAATCTGGTTTGGAATGCGTTCTCTGATGGCGCAACTACACCGAAACATGTCATAGCTTTCTTAAAATTATATAAGAGTTTAAGATTTATATATGACTTTGATATTGACATCCTTTAGGTAGGTAATTCATATAAATTATTTTAAATAAATCCCATTGTATTAATTAATTTGGTACTTATTATAGAATGATAATATTTTGCGACGTTATTTGTACTATTTAAGTAACCTTTATGCTTGGTATTTTGCTACCATTAATCAAATATTTAATTAAGTTTGATCGACAATGTAGATGTTTACAAACAGTTGTGTATGGTGAAAACCGGGATTAGTATTTGCTGAATTTTCTTATACGTTAACGCAACGTTTATATACCATCGAGCAATAATGGATACCTATCCAAAGTTTACACTAACTTTAGACTTTAGAAACTGATATATTGAATTCAAAGCACTTCTTGAAGGGATAATTATTCGGTACATAAGGCATGATTGAGAGAAGTGGACTTATAGAGATACATTGATTTGTGAATTTCAATATAGGATATGAATACATTTGCCTTCGTAATTCCAATAATAGATTTATTAATTATATTTTACAAGTAACAATGCACTAAAATGCGTCTTACTTTATTAGTCATCATAAAAAAGAAATAACGGTTAATTAATACACAACGACCGCGACGAAATTTATATTATTCATGCAACCAATATAGAGATATTTATTAAATATTAACCACTTAAGTTATTACAAAGTTGACTTGAACATAATATAGTAGGTACTTGCTGTTTCCTTAGTTTATGTGATCTACTGACATCTTTTCGAATACAGTTAAGATTTTCCTTTCAAGTACAAGTTATTCTACTTCTTATATTAATTTAAATTTTTGATGATTATTACACTTAAAGTTAATATTTTAATATAGTAGTTATTAAAAGGATTGACTAATGTATTAATTAGCAATGTTTACATCTTGAATATTTTTATTTGGAATGTTAATGGCATAGTAATTTATCTTTGAATTGGAGTTTGAATAAGAGGTTTGTGGAATTTGTCCATTTTGACCGGTGGCGTACTTATTGCATAAAACAATTTGTATATTTTTATTGTGTAAATTTTTAATACATCTTATAGCTGGAATTTTCTGATTAAATAGTAATTGGTAAGTAGTTTCAACTTGTTATGAATTATTGTAATATCTAATTAACGGTAACGTTTATAAAATAAAACTAAGTCGACATTTAAAATAAGAATAAATGGCGAAACGGAAATCCTTACAATTTCAAAATTTGTTATTTTAGTCAGTTTGGTATACAATAATTGAATTTATACTTATGATTGTGCTTCGCCTTACTTTATTTATGGTTAAATAAATTAACAAATAAAAACGCCATAAACTATCATGCCGATGTACAAAATGATGGGCGAATAATGAAATAATAAATTGTGAAACCATATTTCTAGATTTATGCATTTATAGATTTATCGGTGTCAAATTTACAGTTTTGCAGTATAAACAATTTCGAATGATGCTTACTCATCTAATATTGTACTTCTCGAATTTTACGTTTTAACAGAAATTTATGTTATGGATGATTAAATTTTAAGTTGTTGTTGTTTGCCTACATTTTATAAATAATTTAACCAATTGCACTAATGGTATGTTTTTATGTATATCAATTAATATCATTCTGTTTGAGCAATACATCTTTATACAATAGAATCCGGATAATGCCCATTATAGGCGAATGCTTTTCTATCTGTTGAATAAGTAATATTTATCACATATATGCAAATACACATATAGGTGCTAACATATTATTTTTAATACGTATGTAAAATTAAAAAGGTGCAAATGTTAGTATATGACACATAAACGGGTGATATAATTTACCTTCAAAATAGGTTCTTATTGTTTAAAGTGCTTTTGTGCTTATGGCAGCATTACTATGCGCAAGGGTTATTCGGCTTTCAACTTCCGTTAATTTATCGGAACGACTTTAGCGCGATAGCGACATTGGTTGTTTATAATGCCAATATATAACTTGTTGCCTCCCTGCATACTACACTACCAACAATTTGTTCTGTATCTTATTACAGTACAAACGAGAAAACATCCATACTATCAATAATGCTGATGCTGAATCCATAGAATATAGGAAAGAAGGATGTGATGGAAAGAGGAAAGTAAAATTCAAGATGGACAAACAAATGTTATAATAAAAATATTTCATGTAAAGGGGTTTCTTTAAAATGTTATAGCAATTCGGAATAAGAGTTGCTACACTATTTCATAAATTGTAGTTATTTTTTTAAACATTCCGCGAAATTGTTGTGAACACATTGTTAAACATATTGACATACTACATTTTGTACAGTACGAGGGTTCGGATGTCTATTAACGTATACAAATCTGAGATCTGATTTTTTATAGCGTTTCTCAATAATTTTATGACGGATGATAAAACATCATTTTAATGTTTAATAAAATTGAGAAATGTATTTATATATGAGAGTGGTTTGAAGAATAACTCAATTTGGCCACTCATAGTAGAAATGACCAACAACTTTACAAGTGACCACATGGTTCCCTTCTTTTGATAACACACGCGGAACTTTGTGCCACTCCGTCGTTAATTATTTAACAGTTACTTCAATACAAGAATTTCAAGCTATAGTAAAGAACGAATAAAATTGAAATTCGATGAAGAAGGGAAGGCAAGGGAGGAAATCTTCTGCGTTAGGCGATTTATATCCTTGCTAAGAAGTAGTTCGACTTTGAGTAAACAAATTTAAAAGTAACTGGTCAAGAAATCAAGTTTTATTACTCCTTGGAAGCTCGAAAATAGTTGCCACGCTAGAAATTATTGATATACAAGACAATATCATGATATGATCTTGTCCGACGGGCTAGTGAAACTGTACGTGATAGAGAGCTCATGAGTATCTAAAATGGTAAATACATTCCGCAAGACTAGCGCTGTTTGGTCACTGCAGAACAAAAATACGTTCGCACATGAAGGTCGACCAACTGTATGCAACAAATTTATTTTCGTTTAAAATAATTAAATAATTTAGAGTATAATTTCTTACAAGGTCGCAATGGTTAAAGTGAAATAGCAGGAAAATAAATAAAGTAATACTTAATAACATCTGTTTTGAACAAGCAATATGCAAAAATACAGGATTCAATAATATAAATGTAGACTGTGAAGGCCAAGAAGGATCGATTGATTTATTTTCTATAAATCCTATAATTTAACAATTTAGTAGAAATAAATAATATGATACTTTATAAATAATTAATAAGAAGAACTATTTAATAATAGTTTAAAAAAAATGTAAGCAATGTATTGCATTAATCGTGAAATGGTAGTTATAATATAAATAAAATCAAAATACGTCAAATTGGATTAGCATTAATCATCTAGGTACAAACAGGTATTAAAATTTTTTTAATTCAGCTGAGGTATTTAATTACTTGAAATTAAATATTAACTAGATCACAAGCAATCGAGTGAATATTAGTGAATCTTATATAATTTGCTTATCCATCCTTGATCCATTTCATAATGAACGTTTAACTATGAAAGAATAACAGTTTATAACAAGCATACGTACCACCTTCCATAACTTAAAAAAGGGCTTTTATCAAACCTAATGCACATATGCTCATTCTGGATGATTTGATTAAAAAAAATTATGACCAGTACTATCCACGCTAGAAACATACTTTTACCATCGTATTGATGCCCTGAACGTTTGTCTCTAATGATCTCACGCGATCGTGGGACACCAAAATCAAATAGAAAGGATAAATTTAATTAAAATCGACATATACATTTCATTCAACGAAATTACTTTTAAAATTACAAATACAAAGTCTTGCATCACCGTGTTGAATCGGCTAATCTTTAAATAAAACACAGTTTCTGTATACAAACTAAATTTATTACAACTAAATAATTATTTTATACATGTAACACGGATTTTGGATGAGAAACAATGACCTATCAAAATAAAATCATAATATAAAGTAATAAAACACAATTTGCAAAAATTGGAATATTCGATAATTTAATACAATGAAATTGAAAAAAATACAAATTAAAGAATTTATCACTCGCGTCAATATTTAATTGGCCACCCTTTGTTTTAATCACAAGGTATATTTATTCGGCATGGAATTAACCAATTTTTCCAATTCCTCCACAGAAACGCAGCGATACCAGGCAGCAATCAAAGCTGCAATCAATTCAACTTTTTTTGTGGGTTTGCGTTGGGAAATAATGTTTGATATCCTCTGCTATAGGTTTTCGATTGGATTTAGATCGGGAGATTGCGGGGGCCAGTTGAGCCTTTTCACTTTATTATCAGCGAGCCACGCCTATACACTTTTAACTCTATGGCAAACAAATCTTTTCCATTTAACATTTTGGTTTCTATTACCTCAATGTATTTGGCTGCGTTCATCGTACCAGACACAAACATGTAAATGACCAACGCTAGTAACAGACATGCATCCCCATATCATGATGGAAGTGGGATGTTTTATTTTTGGGAGAATGCAATTTGGCGCAAACTCTTCTGATGGAAATCGCCTGACGTATATTTTCCTGTATAGTTGTTTATAGTGAAGGTGGGCTTGTCACTAAATAGTATCATTTTCCAATACTCCGTGCTCGACAGCCCCTGTGTCCAAAACTTTGAAGCCTCTTCCTCACTATAGAGGAACATATACTTACTCCGGTAGCCTGGGACCGCAAGTTGGTTAAGTCGGTTGAATTAATGGTCCTATCAGCCAAACTTCTCCTTCGCAGTATGTTGTCATCTCTGATAGAAGTTTTTTTTGGATATCCAGTACGAGACCTATTTTCTATTTTTCCCGTTTCCTTGTGTTTTTTAATCACCCTTATGACTGAAAATTGATTACATTTCACTTTGGAAGCGATTTCACGAAACGATATTCCCAGTTTGTGGTGAAAGATGATGGGATACCGCACTTTTTCTGACAATTTGTTCTGACGCGTTTTCAATGGTATCTTAGCAACAGAAATCACTCAAATGCTTTATTTAGGATTGTGACTTATTTATATATTCGATAAAAGGTAGAAATCTGCCATAATATTTCCATAAATGGTTTTTAATAGTGTACATTATTTCTTAATTTTAAGCTCATTATTAAGAGAAATGGTTATTTAGTTTGATTACAAAAACTAAGGAAGAAAATGACATCTAAACTTTCTAATTAGGTAACTAGACATGTAACTATTAATCTGCTAACACAATTCCGTATTAATTTCAATCAATTTGGCACATTTTGATTGAAAATCATAAAACTTATGGGCGATGCAAAACTTTTTACCACCATTGTAGCTATATTTCAAGTAAAAATGCGCTTTTGAATACTAAAACTAGAATACGCATAATCACAATGAGCGGTGGATAAAATAAAGCACCATCTTTTTAATATCCGCTAAATGAAATTGAAATATCAACAGGTAATTTAATATCCAAGTTTCAGATTGCCCACATGCATGAACTATTTAAAATTCCAAAAAAATTGAACTGGATAGATTGAAGAACGCCATTAAGCTAGAAAACTTGTAAAATATTTAGAAACGTTAAAAGAAAATTTAAATATATTAATTACATTAGCGAATATCATGAATTTTACTTTAAAAAGTCTGGTGAGAGACAATACATAAGTTTCTCTTATGTACATGGTGTCCCAAAGATATAGTAAAGTAATTTTATGGTCTTTGGGTAAATTTTTCTAACAAACTATATTTACTGAGTCATGCAGTTACATATTCTACATATTTTAAACATATTGAATATTATACATAGTATTTTTTAAAAGCAATACATCAAAAGTTCGATTTTTAAATGGAACACCCTATACCTAAACCAATTTTTGTATTCAGCGGGAAATGCGAAAACTTTTTTATTAAGTATTTTATATGTCTAAACCTTATAGTTTTTGAGGAAAAAAAGCGCATTTTCGGGTATGTTTTTAATTCCAGTTAGCATTTTATTTATATAAATTAAGAAAGCAAATTTGGTATGTGGAAAGTTCAGGGATACGGTTAGGGTATAATTAAATAATATTTGAATTCAAAGCTGCAGCGTGCTCAAACTATACCTACGAATCTGAACAACTTAAACCTCAAAAATCTCCACTTTTTTTAAATAGAACCCCGTATATATTTTTTGTAGCTTGTCATAAACTCTACAAATTTTGTTAAATATATGCTATACCTGTTTTCCTTTTTTTTATAGAAATCTAAAATAGATTGCAATCGCCAGAGAAGACTATCACATCAAATCTGATGTAACATTATAGAACATGTTTTTTTTGTTTATTGTTTATTGTGAATTGTGTTCCAAATAAATTATCCTAAAAATAAATTAATAGATATGATCTATTTATTAGGGAAGACTGAGAAAAGTTGCCTTCTTGCACAGAGGCTTTATTTTATGGAATATCCCGAAAGATGTACACCTACTAAAGTTGTATTTCAAAATTTGATGGAAAGTACTAGTGGCAGTGTTAATTATCCAAAACGTAAAATTGTTAATAGAGATGCTGTCAGTCAAGACAAGGAATTGGAAATTTACTTCATGTTGAAGAAAATCCGCGAATTAAGTAGATTAGTTGAAGCCTTGCGATCTACGATTACTAGAACTACAAGAAAATATAAATATCATCCAAACCATTTAGAGTTACACCAAGAATTGCTTGATAACGATTTTGAAAGACGGATAACGTTTGATAATATTATAAATACGTAAATTCAAGAAAATACTTTCGGATGAGGCTACTTTTAAAGATAACGGTATTGTAAACCGCCACCGTATGCATTATTATGCAATGCACAGTTCAGCTTCGATACGAGAAGTAAAAATGTAAAGTCATTGATCGATAAATGCACGGGGTCGTCTTTTTAATGGTCACGTTATTGATCCTTATTTCTTTAATGGGTTTTTAAATAGTTCTGTCTATTACAATTTTTTACGCAATGAGCTACCTAGTTTCTTTGATACACTCGATGGTGATGAAAGACAGAATATGTGGATACAACAGGATGGAGCTCCCGCACACTAGCATCGTGATGTCAGACTATTTTTAGATGAAATTATGGGGAGAAATGAATTGGATGTAAAGGTTTTATTGCATGGCCACCTAGATCTTGCGATATCACTCCACTAGACTTTTTCTTTTAGGGTTATATTAAAGACAAGTTATATGTTTGTGAGGTTTTTTTTATTCTTATGAATAACTTATTCGCGCCAACTTGCCGCTCAGCATAAATTTAGGGAGCAGGTCGTAGATTAGAGTTAGAATAAAATAAGTCAAGTACCAACTGTTCTTTATTCGGGCTAACAACGAAAGTATTTATATTTATAAAAATTAAATTATTGGGCGCCACCGCCTTTTTAATGAATGCAGAAACCCGACACAGTTGAAAGGTAACAGTTTACAACAAGCAGTGAATTTAAAAAGAATGCAGGGTGTTTAATCATAAAGACAGTACAGTGAAATCTAATAAAAATGAAGATAGATGTTCAATTTGTCGAAGCTTCAACTTTCAAATATCTAAAGCCGTAAAGTAGTTAAAGTGTTTTGAACATAAGCAAAAATTTCCTGTAATCTTTACAGAACAAGATTTTAAAGTTGAAATTGAATTACAAATTGAAATAATAGTAGGTTTATATAATAAAAGTTTAAAAGGAAGTTTATCAATACTCAACTAAAGGTGACAGTTACATAACTAACAGTTAAAATATGACTAAAAGTTATTGTTTTAATTATTCATGTATGCGTTTATCGATTATGTTTTGATTGTTAGTCGGACAACTCTCAGTTACTATCATTTTCACGTATGTTGGTATTACGGAAAGAAATTTGCGCGTTTCTGATTGGATAGTGCATACCAGTGTTTACCGCGCATACATAACCCTAAAATTAAATCGTAAAATTATAATATGTATACCAAATGTGCGACATGGAATGTGTTACAGTAAATGTTAAAAAAGCTAGAGGGGGTCGAAATTATAGTGCTTGTGATAAACAAATATTAATAAAGTTAGGTACCCATATAAAACATACAAATCAACTTGAAATATATATTTTAATGTTACAAAAGAAAGAAGCACAGTTGAAGCTTGATTTATTAGAAAAACAGTTATTAGATTAATGTTATCAGTATAGAAACCAATTTACACAACAGGATTGTTGGGATATCTATACATGACTGTATGGTATTTTGCCTTTATTTTATCAATTTCTGGTTGAAATTAGCCAATCAAATTTGTCATTAATTTTTTATTTTTCTTATATTTTGGATATGTAATCTGGTATACAACAATATAATGTGTTCAACATTACGATTCCTATTAACAAACTCGTATTATACAAAGTTTGAATTTTTGATATTTGTATTTGTTTAAAATATAATAAATAAGCAATATATGTTTAATTAAATAAACTTTTCATTTTTTGCCAGCAAATTGTACAAATATTAATTGCAATAAATTTGAAAAATAATCAGCAATTAATTGTGCTTCAGCATTAATGTGTTGATTTTGTGACTGCAGCGGTTGTATATGCCAGTCTTTATTAAAAATATCTTGATTTATTTCCAAATCGGAATCTTGTAGTGGAAGTTCTTCAGAACTGCTGTAGCGACAATAACAGCCATACTTGTCTGTAGCTTTAACCATAACGATAAAGACAAAATGGGGAAGCGACTCTTCCATATATCATATTGTCGTTTCACAGGATTACGCGTGCGGACAATTGCATCATTATACAGTTCTTCTACATTATTATGAACAGCAAGCAGAGGAGTAATCACAAACCTAGTGTTAACATAACCACTGTCTGCAACCAATAAAATAGTATTAAACTCGTTATTCTCAAGTCGTTCCTTTATTCTTGAATTGTTAAGTATTGTTTGGCCATGAACTGATCCTGGCCAACGAGCTACAATATCTAATATTTTAAGGTCTGATGAGGATATTGTTTACACGTTTAAAGAAAAATAACCTTTCCTATTCCTAAATAATTCTGCATTTGCTCCACCTGTAAAAAATATGTTAAAAGATAATAAATAAAAAGATCAGTTTAACAATCAATATACCAGGAGATTCAATCCTAACATGCGTGCAATTAATAGCACCTACTATGCGTGGAACTCTTGCTCTAGTATAAAATTTCATTCGAGCGTTACTAATTTTCTCTGCATTAGATGGCATTTTTATATACCGAGGAGATAAATGTGCTATTGCAATTGACACTTCCCTGACTATATTACAAGCAGAACTCTTGCTAATACCAATAAAATTTCCAGCTGCTAGTAACATTGTACCTAATGCAAAGAATCTTAAAGTTAATAGTAGCTTATCAATTGGTCTAATAGAACAACTTCTGAAATAAATAAATGCTAATTGGTCAATATCTTCAGTTGTATGTAGATACCTATCTGTAGGACTCTCAATGATGTGTTCTATTTGTTCTAAAATGATCAAAATAGTAGGTTTTTTTAACCGAAATCTTCGAAAAAACTCCACTTCATCTCATCTCCATTCTAAAAATTCAATAATTTCCTCATCATCATCAATGAAATCATTTAAATCCATATTGAGGATAATAACTAATTATAAAATAATTCTTAAATCCTAAAGTGAGATTAAATATTTGTTGCCAATAGTAAAAGCATACACCACTGCACATTTGCTATGTTCAAATTGACTGTTAAATTATTTGGTTATGTGTCAGTTATAATTAGCAGACACAAATTCTGCCAGTTACTTTAACATATATTTTAACCAACAGTTTGTGTATGACTGTTAGTCATCTTGCATTGATAAACATATAGCTTACAGTTAGTTTTTAGCTATTGGTCAAATTTAACTTAATTGGGTAGTAATAAATCCGCCCTACGTCTTTTAATTATGCAAAATTAATCAAAACTCTTTCAACGGATAAGGAAAAATAAATGTTCACTTAACTAATATCAAGTAGGCCTCACAGTAGTCCAGCTACCAGTTCGTAGGATGGACAATGCGATCGATAGCTTATGACTTATACTGGGCGCTGCTGACTGTTTCCATAGTCGGAAGAAAACTTGAAACGCTCAACCTGAATTCGGACCCGGGCTGCTATGGGAACCTTCAGAGTTTCGCCTAGCTCGCATTAAATATGTTTGGTCCCTAGGGTGCTTCCTAAAATAAATTGCACAAAAAACTAAAACGGTTGTATCCAGGAAGTGAAATACATACCCGTGAAAATTCAAAGGAACACAATAAAACTACTGGATTGCGTATCACTCAAGACTTCATCGGCACACCAGTTAGTTATATACAACAATTATTCAAATTTTTAATCCGTCAAACCTCAGACAGTGCACCATAAATAAAATCTTTTTTTATCGCATTTTCTCTTTTTATCGTATTCTCAGATTAATTAGTTATCAAAATTCAATTTGACACATCAACAAAAAAACTCGAAGCAGCCTACGCCTTTTCCGGGATTTAATTAGAATAGTTAATGAAATTTATAAACTAGGTATAAACTGAGACAATTATTTAGAATTATGTAAGTTACGGAAAAGGTAAAAATACACAGTAAAAATGCACGCTATATGTTGATGAACCTACTACCAAAGAAGACACGCAAATAAGAATATAATGCGTGTGTAGATCTATAACTCCACTAATGTCGTACAGAGTACGACAGTCTATACCAAGACGATCGAATATGTACATTCAAGAAGATGAGCTCTTATTTGAACAATTACTATAAACATTAAAATTACAACTTTCGTTAACTATGCGTTTGTTGTTAAATAAGTTTTCTTATTATTACATGTTTGTAAAATATTATTATACTTTATAGGTTTTTGACATTTACAGATAATCATGTTTTAATATAAGTATTATTTTGCTTTAACGCTTTGCTTTTCCAAGTTGACTGCAATCAAGTCAAGCTTTCAATAAATAGCAGGAAATATTAAAATATCGAAATATTTCTATAACTATCTACAATAGATATAGCGCATATATTTAATAAAAGTTGTAGAGTTTATGACAAAGCTACAATAATCATAAATAATATATAGGGGGTGCTATTTAAAAAAGTGGAGATTTTTGAGTTTGAAGTTGTTGAGATTCGTAGGTATATTTTGAACACGCTGTAGCTGTGAATTCAAATATTATTTAATTATACCTTAACCCTCTCCTTAGATTTTCCACATACCAAATATGTTTCCTTAAGTTGTAAGCACGCTAGCTGAAATTAAAAACATGCCCGAAAATACGTTTTTTTAAGAAAAATCTTATCTCTAAACCTATAACGTTTAGAGATATAAAACCCTTAATAAAAAATTTCCGGATTTCATATTGAATACAAAAATGTATTCATTGGTTCTATTTAAAAAATCGAACTTTTTGATGTATCATTTTAAAACAACACTCTGTATAATACTCAATATTATTAAAATATGCAGAATTTGTAACTGCATGTGCAATGTGTTTGTTAGAAAACTTTACCTAAAGAACATGAAATTACTTTGCTCTATCGTTGGGACACCCTGTACTATAGATATGCAAATAATGTCTACAAATGATTAAAATATTATTCACGAGGGGAATCCGATATTAAAGGTACAAGACAAAATTTCACGAACATTTTTATGTACAGAAAATATTTAATAGTGTCACAAAAAAACTACATATTTTTAACTATTTTTCAACATAATCACCGTAAACATTAAGACATTTATCCCACCGCGATACCAGTTTAAACATCCCTTCGCGGTAGTACTGTTTGTCCAATTGATTGAAACACTGTACAACGGTGGTTTGCAATTCATTTTGATCTGCAAAACGTTTCCCCGCCAAAAATTTCTTTAAAGGGCCAAATAAATAAAAATCTGAGGGAGCCAAATCCGGATTGTATGCAGGATGTTGCAAGACTTCCCAATTCAATTGTGGCCACCACAGTTGTGTTAGATTCGACGTGTGGGGCCTCGCACCACCGGGAAAAAATTTAACCTCTTCACTTAATTGTCCCTGCTGTTTTCTTCTAATGGCGGGTCGCAATTTTTGAAGAGTTTTACAATATCTGTTACTGTTAATGGTAGTGGGTGGTTCAAGGAATTCTTACAGAAGTAGGCCTGCACTATTCCATAATACTGTTGCCATGGGTTTTCGAGCAGATTATAAAGTTTTAATTTTTTTGTGAACTGGGGAAGCTGGATGTTTCCACATCATGGATTGTTTTTTTTGTCTCTGGAGTGAATTCATAAACCCAGGTTTCAACCCCTGCAATGATACTTTCGATGAAATAATCCTCTTCCTACTGTTATCGGGTGACATGTTGAATTGTAGCACTCACTTGTTTGTTTCTTTGGTCGTCGGAAAGCATTTTTGGTACCCAACAGGCCGACACTTTACGGAACGATAATTTCAACGGCCTCTTATCCAAATTACTGGACAAGCAAAATGCAGTTTAGCTCCAAAGGTTTTCTGGGATAACATGCTTCAGTGCATTTTTTCAGAGAAATCAAAAAGTTGATATAAAAGGGCATCAAAGGCGTTATCACCTTGGTAGGTATTTTAAAAAATGGCTGAAGCCGTTTTCTAGAAAGTAACAAAAACCTTAAAAATCATAAGAATAAAGTAGCACTTCTAACCATTAGCTATTAGATTTTAACTAAACTGTTGCTGTCGAAAGTTAGGAAGGTGCAAAACAAATACAGATTTTCATTTTTGCACGATGGCTAGTTTTTAAGATGTATTGTTCACAATTAATAGTTTCAGTATTTGTGATTACTCCATTTTCAGAAATTTGTTAGAGAAACTGCTTAGTTCATACAAATTAAATTGAACAGCTAAGAAATATACTAAGTTTAAAAAAATCGTTAGAGGTAATTTCAAGAAAATAGCGAAAAACTAAAAATTCGAAAAATATTTAAAAATGAGAAATAGTGCTATTTCCAGTTCTCCGATTTTAACCAAATTTTTGATTTTACATACCAGGTAACTATGATCTCAAATTTAAATTTTCATTTGACTAGGACTTTTAGTTTCATATTCATATTATTCACTGCTAACGAGAAAGGTATTTCCAGTTAGTCGACTCACAGTAAATTGTTTGAGAAACCGCTTCGATTATATAAAAGGGCATTAAATGGTTAAGAACTATAGTAAATCTAAAAAAGATGGTTATAACCGATTTTGCAAAAATTGAGATAAACCAAAAAATAATTATTTTAATAGAATTGTAGGGGTTACCTGTGTGAGTGGCTACAAACTTAAATATAAGGTTTGGTTTATCTATGACTTTTAGTTTTTGAGATATCCTGTTCCCACACACATACAGAGGCCAATTTTTAAAAAGATGATTTTTTAACTCAGGAGACCCAAAAACGTGTATTTTCACTAAAGTTCCGACAAAAACAATACCTCATAGAATATTAAATTAAGTACTCGTCTTCACCCAAATAAAGGAATATTAAAATATTTTGACAATTGTTTTGGTTTAATAACTTTTAAGAAAAAGTAATTATCAGAAAACAACAAACTACAAAACTAATCCATTAAACAGATAGATAATAAGAACATAATAAAACTCGTAAATTAACAATAACCATAAACTGAAATGAAATAGTAAATTTTGGAAATCAAATAAAATGACAAATTTTGATTTCCAAAATTTATTATTTCATTTTAGTTTATAGTTATTGTTAATTTACGAGTTTTATTATGTTCTTATTATCTATCTGTTTAATGGATTAGTTTTATAGTTTGATGTTTTCTGATAATGATATTACTGTTTCTTAAAAGTTATTAAACCGTAACAATTGTCAAAATATTTTAATATTCTTTTATTTGGGTGAAGATGAGTACTTAATTTAATATTCTATATGGATACGCCCAATTTTACGTTATACTATTT
>JAHWXV010600463.1:0-16922 GCA_024586415.1 Phrixothrix hirtus | reverse complement strand
AAAAGTAGTAGTGTTGTTGTAATTTACTTTCTACCAATACTCTAAATTTTACTAGTGGCGGTATCTAGTGAGATATTTTTAAAAACGCCCCTCTTAAGCGACATTTCTTACTTTTTAAAATACTGTAATGTGTAGTTATAAAATTTTCTCGTAGTTCAAATTACTAACATTTAATTTGTAAAATTTCTACGGTTCTCATCAGCACTGGAATTATTAACTTATTAATTGAGCTATTACAAATTCAGAATCATTTTCTAATAACACTTACAAATGTAACAATAACTATGGAAACATATAAGGGAGATATTTTTTCAAGCAGATTTTTACTATCGGTTTACTGAAGTGAATTAGCATTTCAAAACTTGTCAATATAATCACAAGTAAATTTGCTAGGTAGTTATGTTCATCTTCATTTCACAATAATTCAACAATTGAATAATTTTCAAATATAAAATAAATAATTTATTTAATATAAGAAATTTTTATTAAGATTAGATCAGTCATATTTGTGGAAAATCGTGCTATTCCCGAAGGTGAGAGTTAGAAATGACACACTCATGGAACATATAATATAAAAGTTGAAAAAATTATTAATAAATAAATTATAAAGGAAAGTGATTTTAATAAACTTCCTAGTAAATGCAGTATTTTTATCTATATAGAAGTCAATGTACTATAGATTTTTCTTTAATGCTCTGTGTGTATATGTATTTTATACATTTCACCACTATGGATAATGTACTGGTTTGTACTATTTAAAATACCATATAGAACATTTGTAACCAATACAAATGAGTGAAAGGAGAACAGTTTTGAACACAAATATTGGTGAACCATAAATCTGAACACGAATACAGGATTAACAAATAATTTGTAAATAACCATTTGCATAACTTAAATAAACTACTAAATGGAATTAGTATAGAGAAATCCTTGGGTGTATTCCAACCAAAAGCAACACACGCTACTTTTACAATTAGAAAGCAATCTATTTGACGTGGCTGAAAGTTTTATTCCCTATTTTATATTTCTTCTTTAACTATCATAATGAATACAAAAGAGGTTACTCATTTTAGTAATACAAGGGATTAGAAAACCAAATGCTTTCTATTGCAGTAAGCAAGATACGATCTCAAATATTTCTATACTTACATACCGTGGATGAATACATGTTACAATCTATGAGTTAAACCTTTATTTTTAATAACATACGAATGAATAGCTTTAGCATGAGCTATGTGATTGCTATTAAAATGAGCAATAGTATAACTTGTTTTTCGCGACTGAAACTATTACATTAATTTGTTCTTGATACAATAATTCTTCTAGATTTACCTTCAGGGCTTTATTGCTTTCGGTTAAACACCCCTTTTTAAGATATACAAAGTCAAATACAGCAATAGGTTTTATGTCATTTGCTTTGGTAGGTTGGATACGGTTAGTAGTATCATTATTTTTAAGCTTTTGAAGATGTCAGTGGTCAATCCTTTTATCATGATCAAGTGTCACTTTTAATTCTAAGCATTACATTTGACTTTTTTTGGGACTTTAATCAGTGGCAGCGTTCCGCAGCCACTCATACATTTGACAACAATAAATTCAACTGCCACAATTTGCCGCACGATTTAATCAGGTGAATCGTCTAAACATATTCTGAAACCATTGTGGTCGCTTATAATGAAGTAGAGTTCATGAAGTATAACAATATATTCGCTTCTGTATATTTTTCTTACAATGCTATTTTATTTTGATTATGACCAAAAGCTAATAAAGGCCGTCGGTTTTTCTGTTTTTCTTTTGCTTGTAAATATTCATGGAGTATGTTAGGTATCATTGGTTTAAACGTTCATCAACGTTTTATAATTGCATTTTGACTAAACGCATTAAGGGGGATAATTGAAAATTTTCCTTCCCCACTAGCTTGAAAGTTCGTGTCCTTTGAGTGCTTCAAAAAATTGTATTGTTTATGCCAGAGAGTACTTTATTTTTGTTTTAAGCATTTTAAGAATGGTCATTATTAAGTTCAATTTTGCTTATTTAAATCGTTATATAAGATTTTCGGAAAACAATTTAACACGAATATCTATTTCCCTTTAAATATTTTACTGATTTATATAAAGTGGCTGTTGATAACCGTTAAAAATAAAACAAAATCTAATTGCCTTAATCTTATCCAGAGCTAACTTGAGTCAGTCATCAAATTTGATCAGTCATAGCTAAGTGTATCCACCATCCACGGTTCTATGGGAAAAGCTGTCAATAATGAAAAGTAACCGCATTTATTCATTTTCTAGGAAGTAAATTAAATGAATTTGTTGTTCATAATTTGCAACCATATTTTCAAGGAAAAATAAAGCAAAATTTCTTATAAGTACTTCCGGCTAGCTTATTTATTTTAGGTTCTGCAGAAATCTTAATACTTGTATTTTAATTACTAATGTAATTTAATTAATAAAGTAAAATAATTTTATTTATTTAATTTAGCTTTTCTATTGAAGCTTTGCGGAAGACAATTACAACTTTTAAGTACATTTGCCGTTCATAATCTATAACTATTTTTTAAGGAAAAGGTAAAGACACGGTTCTTATCAAATACTTCGAGCTAGCTTCTCTTACCACAAGCCCCGTTGAAAATGTAATACTTAAATTTTAATTAATAATGGCTCGTAAAAGAGTCACCATCATTGGTGCTACAAAACTTTATAATATTTGCTCAAAACTTAGGATTGGAAAATATCCAACAAAATTCTACGCTATAAAAAATTACAAAAACAAATTGAGAATCAACAATAAATAATATATTTTTACTAACAGTGCATTCACTAGGATTGAAAAACAAGAAATAATTGTATTAACAATAATTTTGAGTTATGTTATAATTATATATTATATAAACATAATAAAAGACTGACAGCTAGGTTATAAGATTAAATAAACACCGTGAATCTAGACTGACAGATAAAAAAGCAAAATAAAACCGCAACTTATATCATAATAATGCTGGAACTATAAAACTTATAGATATTGACACACAAGTGAAGGAGATTATTAATAAAACTATTATTAAAGTGCCGAAGTAAAACAACACAAATGACACTATTGATACCATTGATACACATTGATACTTAATAGCTTTAAGAACTATAACAAATACAATATCAATTATTAATACATAAAGCTAGGGCTTGCAATTGCTTTTATAATCAAATATTTCGGTCTTATAAATATAGTATGTAATACTTAACTTTCAATAAAACTGTATGGAGTAAATTTAATAATCTACTAATTGTTGAATCGACGTAGCACAAGTATAAAGAATTTAAATGGTAATATTATATCACTAATGTACTTAAATGTATCGAATAAAGTCTCTAAAATCGAATAGTTTTTCAAGATGGCGCTGTGTAGCAATTTAGAATACTAATTATGAGCGACTCCATAAAGTAGCTGAATCATCTTTTATAAGGCGTTAAATAAATATTAAAAATAAGGTTACCCAAAAGGTAATTTGCATATAAAATAATTATCGATCTTCGATGCACAATATAGTTCACTAAAATGTTTACGCCTGATAAAGTTATTAATTTATAAAACGGACATCTTCAGGTATTTAAAGATGAAGTGTTCGATTAATTATAACTAAAAGGTTTCCCAATAGGAACGATATGTTTTTAAAACATCATAGCAACTACATCTAAAATTGTAGAAATCTCACTAGCTGTCATTTGTTTTTAGTATAGTTTGACAATTCATCATGATAAAATACGCGGTTCAACAAAGTTTGGTTATTATCCAAAAATTTTATAAAAATAATCGTTCTTTTATTCAAACACAACGTGATCTTCATGAGGATTTTGGTCCACATAATTGCCCTTCTGTAGTTGCTATTTGTCGAATCGTCCAAAAATTCAAATCAAATTTCAATTTACACGATATCAGAACCCTAGTAAAATAGCGAAATGCAAGAAACCAGGGTAATATTGATGCTGTAAGTTCCAGTGTTACAAAAGATGCAAATCGGTCGATAAATCGACGTGCTCAAGAACTTGGCCTTTCAAGGATGACAACTTGGCGTATTTTGAGAAAAGATTTGGGTCTGCATCCATATAAGATTGCGTTAACCCAAGAACTGAACCACGTTACAATCATAATCATCGTGTGTTTGCTGATTGGGCTTTAGAGCAACTTGAAGTTGATCCTGATTTTTCCAAAAAACTTATCTTTTCAGATGAAGCCCATTTTTGATTAAGTGGTTTTGTTAACAAGCAGAATTGTCGTTTTTGGTGTGAAAATAATTCACGAGAAGTGTTTGCATCCAGCAAAAGTTACTGTTAGGATGTGGTTTATGGCATGGTGGCATCATCGGACCATATTTTTTTTGAAGATGCAAACAGGGATGCAGTAACAACCGGTGAGCGTTATCGATCAATGTTAATGGATTTTTTGTGGCCAAAATTGGATGAAATGAATTTGCAAGACATGTCCTTTAAACAAGATTGTGAAACTCCACATGTTGCCAATGGCACTATGGCGTTATTGAGTGAAAAGTTTGGTGAATTTGTTATCTCCAGAAATGGAACTGTTAATTGGTCTCCAAGAAGTTGTGATTTAACACCTTAGGACTTTTTGTGGGGTTATTTAAAGTCGTTAGTCTATGCCAACAAACCTTAAACTTTTGATGCGTTGAAACTGAACATCAAAGCTGCATTGTACCTGATTTATTGCAAAAAGTTGTCGAAAATTGGGTTCATCGAATTCAATCATGCAAATGAAGCTGAGGTCGACATTTGAATAATAATTTAGGCAAAACATAATTGTCATAAGTTGTACTATAAAATAAAGAAAACGGTTTGCTTTTGTCTCAGATATTTTGTGTTTTATTTAATTTTAAAAACATATTATTCCTATTGGGAAACCCTTTATTTTTGTTATATATTTTGTCTCGAAACTAGAACGTTAATTAACGTTTGCCTTGTAATTTTTTTGCTTTTTGATGTAAAAATGTTATTAAAGTGGGATTAGGTTTGTATTTATGGTTTATTTTAAGAAATAATTTTATATTTTTAACAGTTATTTCCATTTTAATTACACCTTTTTGGCCAAAATAATTTTTATTCTGTAAACATATATAGCATATAACATATTAAATTAACAGTCTAATGTTTAATAACGCACACGTTATTTACAAACCTACAGATTACTAATTTTCAACTAAAGAAAAATGCTGTTAAATGCAGTCTGATGTTAAAACTACATGTAAGAAATTAATCTTTGAAAACCAAGAAAGGGTTTTACTAATCCAACAGAACTTGCGACTAATTAACCACACTTTTAAGCACCAAATGAAAATTGAAAAAAATTGAAACTGACCTACCACAAAAACTTAATTAACAATTAATAAATATTTGCTTAAATCCCTAAAATAAATTTTCACAATCCAAGTTGCAAATTCAAAATTTAAAAAGCTAAATAACAAGCTTCTGTAGATCTCTAAAAATAAAAGTTTTGTAATTCATCCCCCAAAAAATTTTTAAAGGCACTTCTTGTTAAAATACTGAACCTAAACTAAGCTAACATCTATTAACATAAAATAACCAAAATAAAATTATCAAATGTAGTTAAAACTTTCAAAAATCTTGAAATAAACTTTGTAAAAACCCATTAAATATCTTTAATATTTCCTGAATTTTTTAAATTGAGTAATATAATAAGCATTTATTACTAGTTATTGTGAATTATATTCCAATTGTAAGATATATGCTGCCTCAAGTAAAAGAATATATCTATAGGTATTGAAACTTTATATTTTCTTAAATCACATTATCAAGGTTTATTTCTCCTTCTTGAAAGGAATCTGCCATTACTTAAAGGAAAATTTCATCACATAAAGTGGTGCTTTTATATTATATTATAACAAATAAAAATAATGAAACATAATGCCATTATTGTCTAAGCATTTATTTGACTGATGTTTCTTGAGATACTTTGGTAGTTTCGAAATACGGAAATTTTATAATATTATTTCATTTGTAGAACGAGATGACTTACTAAATTTTTAAAATAGTTTTAGTATTTACTAATTACAATTTCCAATACTGCAAAGTGTGTCTTTTAAAAACTAATTGTTAATATTAAGCGTATTTTTAGACTTTAAAGTTTATTCTTATATTACGATCATTAATTAACGCTATGTTCAATAAATTATTGAATCTACCAAAAAAATTCATAATGTAAAATACACTTCTCATAAAATCGTTTTGTAATACAAAAGAATATTAATATATATTATGTATTAGGAAAAATGCTAGTAGAAATACAAAAAGTAATGGATAAGACAAAAACAAAAAGGATTGAAGATTACACGGTCGAGTGTCACATGTTCTTAAAATAAACAATTGGTGTAAATTAAGAAAACCACATTAGATTTGTTTAGTCATAGAATAATAGGGATAAATGAAAATATACAAGCTAAAGATGTAGTAGGAGAGATTTGAAAATGCAAGGATCCTATTAGTATAGATACCCTTCCTACAAGGTTACCATCGAAACCATTAAAAGCCGGAGCACAAAAACATACACACTCTTCAGTTGTTGAAAGTTCATGTAATCAGAAAGTGAAATGATAAGTGTTAAAAAACGAGCGTAAGCGACAAGGGTGGGTAATTAAAATTCGAATGTAGCTAGTGAACAAAACTGATTTAATAGAGGACAAATCAGCAGTCAAGCCAAAAGTACTATCCAGTTGCAAATTTAACTTAGGCATCACATACGTTAAATAAGGAAGAAGTAAATTGAAACGTACAACGCGGTTTCAAAGTACATTCAGTTGAATATACCAAATGTTATTCAGAAGCACACTTTGGCTTAAACCAACGCAATCTGAAATGACATTAAGTTTATTTAATTAACTTGAAACAAGTGGCGCTAATTAATGATTAAAAACCATGCATAAACTAAATAAACACCATATTATAGGATTTAATTGTTACATTAATAACTCTTAAATGAGATTATTAAATTCCATTGACCTAATTATAGGAATGTGAGTATCAATGTTCAAAGCATATTATGAATAGTTTATTTATCGAAGCCACTGAAAGTGAGATTTTTATGAGCTGAAACATCACAGTCACCGTTATTTATCTGTGGTCCTCTATGTTTAATTTTTAGGTGGAAATTGAATTTATTTGATTTTTTCATTTTATAGATTCTCATGTACATTGTATGTTTTTATATTTTTAATATAAATTATTACTTGTATTGTATATCAGTATTACTCACAAATCAAGCTGACAATGAATAGGTAATTAATTAAATTTTAAAGAAGCAATCACTATAAGAAAAGTAAACGTTCATAAATAGATTTTACCTATTTAAAATCCTCACGCAAATTATAATTGGTCACAATTATCCTAATAACGCTCTAATCAAAGCCTCGATAGATAATGCTAGGACAAGATATTCTATTAAAATTATTAAATAAACTTAATTGCTTGGAATGTGAATTTAAATAAAGGTACAATGCTTAATCTGTAAAGACTGAATTGTACCCAACAATATCCATTAAGTTTCCAGCTTTATCAACTTTAGACGTTCAAATCGGACTCAACCCACCAATTATATGATACAATATCTGTTACTTTTATGTGTACCGTGATACTGCCCTTTATCAAGTGGTCTGGTTTTACCACCGAACCAAAATGTACATAACTATAAGTGTTTTAAACCTTTTCAAGTTGAATATAGCCTTTGTTTAAATTTTTGAGTTTAGTACTGGTATAAATTAAAATCCAATTAGTCAATGTGTTATGATGCCCTTTTCCCGTCATATTTTAGTTTGAAGAAACGGAAAAAAATTATTCGAATTAGCAGAAGACGATTCTTGCAACAGTTGGCCTACAAAATTGGTGGCTTTGAAAGGCATTGACCTTGTGAAGGGTAAGCTGTCTAATGAACGACAATTGAAGATAAAAGACATTGCGACAAGGCAATAACTAACTAGAAAAAAATGTTGTCAGGATCATTCCAAAACAGATTCAGCTACCTTTCGTAGCATAAAAGGTTAGCGTGTGAATTATTACTAAATGCCTTTAGATAAATACAGTCTGCATTGAGAATAATTTATGGAATGGAACACAACCCTAGCGATATAACCAGTCGTTCGCAAAATTGAAATCTGAATTGCGGAGAACGAGATGACCAATAAAGAAGTTACATTATCCATTGATACCCTTTTTGCAATCAAAGAAGAAAGTTATTTGCTATGACCACGCAGATGCTGCAAAATGAAAAACAGTAAGCTTAAATACTTTTCTTTTTATTATTATTTAGTACCGGACGAGAAATTCATGGACCTTACTTCGTAAGTATTCTAGTACACAATTTTACTAAGTTAGAAAGTATTTTAGGTTTTTACAAATAAATTATGCACATGACTATTATTTGCGGTAAATTACTTATATTCGAAAACATACAGCATCAAACAATTAAGCGAATTTAGTCAAATTATCAAAGACTAGGTAAATTAGAATGATTTTTAATAAGCAATTAGGCAAGGAAAATTCAAATTATATAGTCTCCCGACGAGTTACTGCCGAAATGTTTTTCAAGAAGTATGCCCTAAAGTTGAAGTAAGTTTGCATTTTAAATTTATTGAATAATAAATAGTAGCCCTTTTATTCTCCAGTATCTTTTTCTATCAACTTTACTTTGGTTTTGGAGAGATATGTCGAAAATTTGGAAAAAAGGTGCAGGTTATATTTTACCATCTACAAATAAAAGCAAAATAAATGTTGGATGAATATCTAATTTCGATTGATTAACACTACACGCTGGTCATCACGAAAGTCGCGCCATTGAAAGAGTGTATCGATGTCATCAATGTTTCTCTCGCTTAATATAAAATAAAAATTAAAATCTGATTGTGTACCAGAGCATAACCAGCCGAAGATGCCAGGACCAACGCCGTTGTAAAAAAATTCTTATTCGCGGTATATCTCAAAAATAATATCACGATTAAACGAAAACCATTCTGTCAGATCCTTGCTGCTCCAACAATCACAACAGAAGCGTAAATGACAACCATTGTGCAAAATAAAAAAGTTAATTAAAGCTCGATCTAAGTATTTAAGTAAATGCGAGGTGTTTATACCCACAAAAACGTAAAACATTGTTCAATATAATACCATGGACAAAACTTAGGTCGGATGTTATTAAAGTTGCGTCAATAAAAAGGTGTCACGACGTTATAAAATATTTTTACCGCTTAATGTAAAACAAATATTAAAGTTTGATTATAGTTTGTAATCGAAAGATTATCAGGACGCCCTCAGCCACAGTTTACATGGTTGACGAATTTGTACGAAGTCCACCTTGAAAACAAGATTCGGAATAAGTGAAAACTGCGATAGTGCATTCAACCCTTTCTGAAAATCGTTCCAAAAGGCATCCTGTTATAATTAAAACTGACTGGCGGATTACTAAATTGTTGATGTCACCATTACAATAAAAATATTTATACGCACCAACACGTTTAAGAATAAATAAAATTGTACATATAAAAATTCTTAGACACAAACAAAGTAAATTAGCTAATAATGTAAATTATCCCGTAATAGCACTTTGGGCTGGGTTGATAAAATGATAGAAAACGGTAGCTTTGGTAAACAAATGCAGATGTCCGAAGTAAAACGTGACTATCTCAATATAGAGTATATTTAAAATTTGCAAGGACAGTTTTAACAAGCCTACCGACGACATCTCTAAGATGAGATTTAATATTAGGTTCCTGTAAATCTGTACAATTTACAATTAACGTGGGAGCTGCAAACTGGATAAACCAACTGTGGAAAAGTTATGTAAACATCCAACAACCAAAAATATTCGTCTTTCTTGATCATAAAGAATCAATTTAGTATCACAAACTTACAGTGCTACTATTCAATAACTAAGCCAATTCATCAAAAGCCCGTTGTTCAGGGCATCGTTAACAATTAGTTAGAAAAGTAAAAAATTACAATTAATTTGTTACATCTGTGAACATAGGGGACGTCTGGTCCACTATAATTCAAGAAATTAATTTACATACGAATTAACTTATGAAACAAACGGAAACTGAATACACCAGAGGACTGCCACTAAAACAATAAGATTAGTTTAAAATACAAATAAATTAACTCAAATTCGGTAGTGAAGCGAAACACGAAATTTCTAAAAACATTTCATTAAATATTTAAGAAATATGGTTTACTTAAATCCAAATACAGGTATATAGTTAGTATTCATTCAGACAATCTTTTATTTAAACCCTAGGTAAACTGCTACTTAGCATCCTCATTTAGACAATGTTAGTTAATTTTTTAGTACTAGAATAAACCTTTCAGTAACATATTTTTTTTTCTGTTCTTGTGAACTGATAACACTTCAGTCGTAAGTTAATAGCTATTTATGTACTAAACGATAACATCCGGAGAGCGGCGGAATGGTTGTTTCTCTATGGTCATTATCGTCTAGTAACCCCAGTGGTGCATACAAGATTTTATTTGTCACTTCGTTATTATTTACGAGGGAGTTATAATGGCGTATGAGGGAGTTATGTATTCACAACTCCCTCATATATCATTATAATTCCCTCACATGAATAATTCCCGCTAGTAATGACCCAGAAGCTTTATTTTGTTGTTTTATTTATGTAACACATGCAATTAATATAACTTTTATTTTGTATTTAACAAATAAATTTTAAACTGACATTGTTATTTATTCGAGAAACATAACCAATCTTAAGTTTAACAATAAACCATTAACAAGTAAATGGTAGATAACTGTACTCGGCGTAAGTATCATTTAAGCGGCAGGTTAAAGCTACCCCAAACGAAGTTAGTTGGCCTTTGACCCTAAATTAACTAAATATATAGCCTCTTGATCAACCAAATAATTGTTAATAAATCAATTATACCGTCGCGACCAACAAAAGGAATTGCTTGTTCATAAAAAAAATTAGTTATATTTGTAGGTGTATAAAACAAGATTTCGGTATTTTCTAGTATTAAAAATTGAAAAAAAAAATTATTTCAATATAATATAATTACCAAACAACTTTCAAATTACATCATATAACTTACTATTTTTAAATATTTCGTCTACCCTGCTGTATTATCTTTTAGTCATACTACATCATCAGTTTGGACGGTAAATATTATTTATTTTATTTAATGCACTATAAATATCCTTTTTATTAACGTTAAAAATAATAAAATTGTCTTTCAAAAAATAATAATATAAGTTATCCTCGCTTACCCAAAAATCACAAAACACTATTATAAAAATCTATTCCGTTTCTTAAACTTTTAAAAGTTAAAAAAGCCAAAACTTTCAGCAAATGTTGTTTTAAATACCTATAAATGTGTTATCAAGTAAATTTTCAAATAAAATTTTTTCGATTTTTTTCCATTTAGATTTAAAATACTTTTTTGAATAATTCATTTGAAATATCGTACAGGTGATTAAAAATTATAGATATCTTTTTTGTACTATTAAAAAAAAATAATGAAACAACGTCATTATTGTTTGTTTTCTTAATAATTCTAAAATGTTTTACTAGGTTTTAAACAGTCATTAAGCAATCTATTATGATGAAGTCAATAACGGTAACCAACGTTCAATTTGTGTAACAAGTTGTTTTAGAAACCATTAATATTGTAAATTCTGTATGGGACCGGGTATAATAAGCCTGCGATGGTGTATTATTTCCGTTCTCATTTTCACAAAGATTATAATTTTGTAATCTTGTGTTACATGCATTCTGATTTGTCTGATAAACTTGCGTGGTATCTTACAACGATTTATAGTCACGTATTTAATGTCACTTTCGTTAAATTTAGTTATCCTGGAGGAAATGCCTGAATCTTAAACAGTGTTACGTTTGTACATTTTATGCTTATATCTTAAACAATTTAATTAATTCCAAGTCCCTTCTTGAAATCTAGATTTAATAAAAATTAATTTTATAGAATTTTATTTATTCCACTTAAAAGGCAGATATTTGTAAAATTGTAAATTATATTGCTACAGAGTAATTTCAAACGTTTTTGTGATACAACACTTCACAATAATTTTAATTTCGTGTGAGTATAGCATGAAAAGTTATTTAATTAAGGTTTTACAATTTCCGTGTATTTTATTCCTATCATTTAAGGGACAAAACCAACGCTGCTGAATTTAACTATGAACTCGTTTTTAAAGCTTATCTAATATGTTCTCCTCAAATAAAATATATGAATCTAAATCGTTTTGTCAGAAATCCTTTGAATACTGTAGTAGCCATAAGACGAATATAATCAATAGCTGTTTCACTTGGTAACAAGAATACACACTTTAGCCTATGTTATTGCATTTTATAACTAGGTAATACTATTTGTCAGAAGCACTTAAATTTGGGAAAAGATTGTGTTTTAGATCAATATATGATTTAACACTCTAAATGTATAATTATTTTTCACTAAAGTGGCTTTAAGACGTATAATCCTTTTTCTTAGGCGAGACAGAGTAGCATAGTTAACAGACAGGCAGTAACCAACTACTGTTGGTAAACTCATGAAATGCGATATAAAAGTGTTCTTCTGGGATGCATTGCGTTTCGTAGTATGATGAGAATTAATAAATATTATAAAGAGAGTATACAAAATAAAGACAATATGTTAACAGTAGATACTTCTCAGCATCTTGCAAATATCTTTTTTACGTGTTTCCATCTAGCACAAATTATACAGTTTTTGAAATATATGCAGTTAAAGCGTCGAGTACAATCCTGTGATTTAAACTTAACGATTGTCTATTGCGCTGTTCTACTGTGAGATTTTAGTAACGCCAAGTATCGAACTGAACGCTTGTATTCAGATAAGTAACCAAATCGTAGCTCAAGTACGTTTGATTTGCTAAAATTTAGTTAATCAATCTTGAATCGTATGAAATGGCATATTAGTGAACATTATTTTGACCAAAAATATTTAAAACATGATGGGAAAGTCCATGTTGAATTTTTACGACAAATTGAAGACAAATGCGTTGAAAGAAAATTGTGCTAATATTCGAGTTAGTCTAAAGTTGTAACGCTGTTTTTGTTGTATTACAAATGATGCGTTGGATTATGAACGCATTTAATTTTATATTTTAAGGATGATAACAAATTGTTATTTATAATTCCTTTCTAAGTGTATATAAAGAATTCACTAATTTAAAATCAAAGGCAGAGGACTTGTTCGAAAATGGAGGGATCTGGTCAGGCTTGAATGGATTTTCTTTCCTGATTTTGAGTTTTAAAACCATAGGCAAGGTAAGAAATATGCTCGGCGAAAATTTGTAAGAATTAAATGACATAATTTAAAATGTTAATAATAAAACGTCAGAAATATATGGCGAATTAATCCTACATTAAGTAAAAGCTTTTCAAGAATCATGTAGTTGTTCGCCGTTTTAAAATTTAAAACGGTCGGGCCTTCAGTTATACAACGTTTAATGTTAATCTAAAATAATTTTATAGGCAACTCTAGCTCAGATAAATTCTGGAGAACATTCCTAAATATTCTGATCCTATAAGACACGATGAGCGAAAAATGAGACTCGAAAAAAGTCCCAGGGCGCATACCTCGCAAAGAAAATGCAAAATAAAGGCTATTCTGTTTAACTTCAGGCCTTCCAGAATAGAAAACGAGGCGTTTGCGGAATTCAGGGTCTGTTAATTGAGGAAACAAGAACTGCATTTAATAAATAAATAAAAACGCGAATAAGTAAATCAATAATTATACATTATCCCTTTCGAAACCTACCTGCAAAACTTTGTTCATTTCAATACTAGCGTCACCATATTGATGAGGAAGAAATCTGTAGCAATTTAACCATTTGAATAAACAAAGGAAAATATTCTTAAGGGCGATTACAAGCATTTATTAGTTGCTATAGTACATATCGTTTGTACTAAATTCTATTGTCGAAACAATTCTACCTGAACTATTACTTTTAAAATTCTTGTCATAGCCAGCCAGCGATTTCCCTGCAATCTATTAATTGGTAGTAAGGAGATTTAAGATTAGGAAGAAATCCTAAACCCTTTATTTGATCACATTCAAAATAGTTACTGAATTATTATACCAAGGCGTCGATAGTCATACTGTAAGATAAGCAAAGACTTCTGTTATTCAAATCACTCTTATTAACAGAGGTAACGTCACCAGTATAAGGCATAAAAATTATTGTACGAGGGTTGCTGCAATTGTTTCAAGAGTAGGTATGAAAACACAATGCAAATACAGCAATAATGCTTCTATTGTTTTTCAAAATATTCTCCCTTAAAATCAATACACTTTACAATGCGTTCGAATCAGTTCTTGAAGCACTTTTTCCATTCCGAAGATGGCTCAGCAGAAATGTGAGTTTTGAATGCGTTGACGGCATCTTCAGGTATTGAAAAACGGGTTTCACGCACTATATTTTTGACAACCGGGAATAAAAAGAAATCATTTGGTCTTAAATTCAGATTGTATGGACAATGGGTCATTAATTCTACCCTTTTATGCTTCAAATAATCGACAGTTTGTGGTGCTGCGTGTGACGATGCATTGTCATGGTGCAAGATGATCTGGCGTTTTCATTAGTTCTGTTGATTTCATTGATGACTTCCGGTAAGCAAATGCTTGTATACCAATCAGCATTAACCGTGCGGCAATCCTCTAAAGCGACGGTAGTAAGTGACCAGTAACACTGAAAAATGTTGCGACTATTTTGTTTGAAACACTTCGTGAACGGGCAACTTTTTTTGGATTCAATTCACCTTCAAATACCCAAACGCGCAACTGTTGCTTTGTTTCTGGCTCGTATGAATAAATCCAAGTTTCGTCACCTGTAATGATGTTATAAACTAAATTTGAAGCACCACAGTTAAATTTTTTCAGTATTTCCTTGCTCCATTGAACACGGGCAACTTTTTGAGTCGCCGTCAAATTGTGTGGAATTCATTGGGCACACAATTTTTCCACACCTAAATGGTCATGCAAAATCTTTGATATCTACTTCATGTCAATGCCAAGGGTCGATTCTATTTCACGGTAAGCCACATGTCGATCCATCTTAATCATCTCACGCACAGTATCAATGTTTTTTGAAACAACATTAGTTCGCGGATGATCTTCGCGAAATTAATCACTGAGACTACTGCTACCAAACTTGAATTCTGAAAAGCAGCAATAAATTGTTGTTTTAGATCGTGCATCGTTATCAAAAGCCGCAACAAGACGATCCATACATTTTTGTTGAGTTAAATAACCTTTAAAGTCATAAAAAATCATTGCATGGAAATGTTTGGGATTTAATTCCATTTTTGCCGATAGTTGTTTATTTTACTCTTAAATACAAACGTTACCAAACGATGTTTTATTCAACTGTCAATGCTACATAACCTAAAAAATATCAAATTTTGCGATAGTGCCATCTATGATTCTCTAATAACGACGAAAGTACTCGATTCGCGAAACATATGCAGCACCCCTTGTATATTACATCAGCTACTTTTTATGGAAAGATGGAAAACAATTTCTTCTTGGTATAAAGCAGAGTATAAATGCATAATTTATATAGAATACCATTGAAAACCCGGATATACAAGATCTGCAATAATTCTAACGGGCATATGTAGGCCAATGTCTTGCCTCATCATACCACGCGTCTTCTACGGGTATAGGAACTATCAGCTTTTTTTTTGGAAGGTATTACCGTCAATAAAATGCGCTGCAACTATTATGAAGTTTAAATCTTGTCCAAGTGCCAATAGCGCCCTATAGATCTGTAGAACTTTATATTAAAGGTAATAGAAAAACATGTAAACTAAATGGTTAAGGAAATAGTAACACAAAAGGGAATATATCCCAAGAATACTTCACTTCCATTTACTGTTTATTATAGAAAATATAAATCCTTGCATCATTCAGTCAAATTCTTGTAAATAGAAGCTCTATTCAATATGTTATCTGTTATTGTCGTTTTTCTTTCTAAACTGCTTTTCTAAATTAATATCGAACGATTCAATTATAGAATCTTAAAGGTAAGTTTGAATGCTTCAGTCTTGACTATTAAACACATTTAAGACTAAATTTGTAGCGATACAATTACTGGCACCAATATCAAATAAGACTGAAAGATTTGCGAGGTGGCTCTAGAAACCAATCTGTAGCGAACACACGATACGAACTACCCGTTAGGAGCCCCTAGGCAACCTGAACTGAAGATCTTACGTGAAGGTCTCTCATTCATTGATAAGTAAGTTAAAACAAAAGGTAACAGAGAAACACACCTCGTTAAAAGTTGTACTGAAAATTTTACTAATTCGTTATCATAAATGCAATTTATATTTTCACATCAATTTATATTATTCAATGTTAATCAAAATATATCCCTTCTTTAAATTTACTCTAAATTTCAATTTAATACGCTTCAAAGTAATGGAGTACTTTGTAACAGATAAAATCTATATAGTAATCCAATAATAACTAAATCTAAGTTCCTTGACGGGATTGCTCTTATATTCTAAATTAATTTATCAACATAGAGATGAAAACTTTTCTTCTAAGTGTGCACTTTTTATAAGAATGGGAGATATTTCAAGTTATAATTAGAGACATTGTCAAAGCTTTAAGTAAGTGTGCACTTGATTATGTACAAAACTCACATAAAAACTCTATAAAATTGTACGCAATACTAAAGAAATCTGCATAAAACAAATTAGTTTAAATATTTAGTATTCCGCACAATTTCACCGCGCGTTTTAATCAAATGTTGGCACAGTCGAATGGATACTTATTTGTAGCTTAGACAGTGTGTTTAATTATAATTATATATATATATATATATATATATATATATATATATATATA
>JAHWXV010600360.1:0-21924 GCA_024586415.1 Phrixothrix hirtus | reverse complement strand
ATATATATATATATATATATATATATATATATAAGTTGTATACAGGAATTACTATTAGGTGTAATTAATCTTTCAAATTAATTATTTAATTTGATCACAATCTTCATTAGAGTCACATTTGTGCACCAAACATCAATGCTGAAAATATGTTATCAAACTTGTGTTTGTATATTTTCATCTACAATACAAATTTTATTACATTTTATTCATAAAAATTTATTTTTCGTTAGCTTTTTGTATTTCTTCAACATGATATTCATGTAGAGGGTGGTCAATTTACGAGTACTTTTACTACAAAAAATGAAGTAAAAACCGAAGTCAGGTTCCAGGGTTCTTTTCTAATACTTAGTTGATATCCGCTAATACCTAAGTATCTTTGAAGGCTTTTGAGTATTGGGCTAAAATTGCAAAGTTCGTCTTTTAAAAACTCCAAATAACTCTGTTCTTTCAAAAACTATTGACAGTTTCTAATACATTTATGAGGTACTTGTTTATGTAGAATCCATTTTTTAATTCAAATTCAAATCATTTTAGTTATTTGCAGAATATAGCACAAATTTGTTTTTCTTAATAGAAGCCTTAATAATCTTTGACGCCAATAAATTGCATATTTTTCTGCTTTTTAAAAATATTTGTTTTCGTAGATTTGTTTAACAAAGACTACTTTATAAACGAATTTAATTTTTTCTTTTATTAAACTACCATTATTTGGAGAAAAATTGGTTTTGCATTTTATAACAATCTAATGCCCGAATGTAACCCATCTAATAAAATTAGGCTCTGCAAAAGTGTTATTTTGAAAATTGTCGGTCGTTTTAAAGAGTGTTTGCGCTGCTGAACGATGGCTGCATATTCAAATCAAAAAAAAATATGATATATTAAAGACTCATATTACTTCAATTGAAAATTCTGCTGCAGCGATTTCCATTTTGATAGGTATCCAGAAAGGTGTCAATCTGAACCAAAAATATTCAAACGATACTTATTCATTAAATTTTTACAGTTGAATATTATTTCTGAATTAATTTATGTTTATGGAATAATGTGATCGAACACGGTAGTTCTAAAAAACCAAGGCCTGAAACTTGTTAGAATGAAACATACGAGGAAAATTCGATTCATGTATTGGCAAGTGTTGAAGCTGATTTTACTACTACATCCGATGAAATTGAAAAAACATTGGCGTTCCAAAATAACACTTTTACAAATTAAAAAAAAAAACATAAATACAAACCCTGCAAATTTGGAAAATTCCATTTTTTAAGCGACAAAGATAAAAGATGGTGCCTAAATTTTTGCAATAGGTTCATAAATTAGTGTATGACAATCAAATTTTGGTGAAACTGTCATGTGGAGCGATGAAGCTCGTGTTACTAGTAACGGGATTATCATTTTACACAACCATCTATATTAGTCAAATGCCAACAGAGGATTAATTCCGTGTCAAAATTTGGATATGCAGTAAAGAAAATTTAAACTCAAAGTCCGGGACCAGTACCTAACGATTTCTTTTTATTTCCATTTGTAAAAGATAAGCTACTGGGTTTGCATTTTACATCGACTGAAGCAACGGTAGACGCACTTAGAAATGAAATCAGAAACTAAACACGAGAACATTGGAAAAAATCTTTTAGAGATTGGTTTTCACGAATGCAAAAATGCATTGACTGTGGAGGAGAATACTTCAAAAAATTATAATTAATTGTGTCTTAACAATAAATTGTGTAATATTTTACTAGACTCAGAGGAAACAAAACAGCCTTCGTATTTCTTATTTAACATTTACAGCATTGTAACAATTTATATTTAAAACTTATTAATATAAGTTAAGTTTTAACTTTGAGGATTTATTAAAAAATATAATTTTATTATCAACTTTAATACAATATGTTTTATAACGTAGTTTACTAACTTAATTAAGACTTATTACAAACTTATTCTGATCTATAATATAATGAACTGCAAGTATGATTATTCTGATCTGAACTAAACCTAATTAACATCTCTATTCTTAACATTTGAAGTGCATAGCTATCAAAGATGACATATTGCCTATTAATCATTTTGGGTATCACGTAACTCCTCCATCCATAGAATTTAGCTACCTTGGGAAATTTCATCTGGTTGTCTTCTGGAAGTTAACAGCTTTTTCTTTTTAGATTTTATCTTCTCACAATGTAAACTGTAATTGCTGCAAATATTAATAAGTATATTATTGTTGTCCCTGTGCTCAGGTAATGGTTGATGTGATTGAGCTATAGGTACTATAGGGTTCAAAGACATTTATTTCCAGTGAAGCGTCTTCGAATCTATTTTCATACCTAGTATGGTCTTAGATTTTAATTGTAATTGTATTTTTTTCTATTAATATTGGGCACCACAATTTGCTTCTTCGGCGTTTAATTTTTGCTGCTTACTTGTTAATTTACATTTATTTCCCTTTATTAGATATATGTCTTTGAGCGAATTAATTTGGTGTTTATTTTGAACATTTGTATAGTTTTTCTTCTTCTGGGAAGACCATTAATTATTGATTTTATTTCACGTACTACTTCTAAATGATTATTTCCTATATTTAATATTGTATACGAGGCTGTATCAATTAGTACCCGCGTTTGAAGACAGGTGGTGTTGCTTAGGGAAGTAGACTTTACCGTCGTTTACAGCCATCCTTCGGACGACACCATACTAAATTTCACACTGATTCATATTTGGCAGCCGGTTGTGTGACCCGTGTTTAGTGTTTTTCGATAAAATGGAAAAAGAACAATATCAATCCGTAATTCGCTTTTTATTTTTGGATGGAAAAACAAGCAAAGAAATAAAAACGAAGTTGGATGCTGTCTACGGGGACCCTTCACCATCTATGACCACCGTAAAATATTGGTTCAATGAATTTAAACGGGGTCCTACAGCCGTTTTTGATGAGTAACGCCCTGGCCGCCCAACATTTGTGTTTCCCAAGACAATCGTTCAAAAGCCTACAACATGATTCTCGCAAATCGCCGAACTAAAGTACGTGAAGTAGCAGAGGCCGTAGGCGTGTCGTATGGTACGGCTATTAATATTTTACATAAGTTTTAAATGTAGTAAAGCTATCGGAACGGTGGGTGCCGCGATTGGTAACGGTGGGCAACAAGCGCGTACGGCTGTCACTGTCAAAGCAGTGTTTGGACCGCTTCACGCGAAATTCGCAAGATTTTTGTATCGAGTCGTCACCATCGGTGAAAACTGGATACATTATTATACGCCAAAGAGCAAGCGATAATTCAAGCAATGGATTTTTTCGGGTGAATCTGCTTCGAAGAAAACAAAGACAGTTCCTTCGGCCGAAAAGATCATGCTCACGATGTTTTGAGATTCGAAAGGAATAATCCTCGTGGGTTTTTTGCATGAAGGAAGAAGGATAGCAGGGCAGTGCTATAATGAATTATTGGACCGATTAGATAAGAAATTGAAGGAGATACGGCCTCATTTATCTTAAATAAGCCATTAACACATTCATCCGTAATTGTCGCGACCAAATTACATGAATTGAGGTACGAATTATTCACCCAACGTTTCTGTTCCCCAACATGAAACCTTGACTCGGGGGAAATAATTCATCTCAAATGAGGAGGTTATCGCCGAGACACAAGCGTATTAAGCAGAATTTGATAAACCGTACTTTTTGGAGAGTTTAAGTAAGTGGCAGAAACGTTAGGAAAAGTGTATAGACCTCAAAGGTGATTACGTTGAAAAATAAAAAAATTGATTTGCAAAAAACTTACGTCCGCATTCATAACATGAGTAATTATTGATCCAACCTCGTATTACCAAATTTCTAAAATTTCTGTGACTTCAGGATCTCATTTTCACATTTCGCATCATGCGCGGTTATTAATAGAGTCGAACAATGGTATATTTTGTTTTTTGTACGTATGTTAGTTAGATGATTTATTTGATTTTAGCGCATATTTTACGTTTGGAATTATGTTACATATCCTGAATCATGATTAGTGGGTGAAGGGAGTAAATAATATGAATCATTATCTATCCTAAAGTTAATTGGAATTGTTATAAAATAACTAATTCAAAGGTAATCTATTTTACAATTAATCATAAGCATTGACTCAACATCTAATGTTTTCGAACTTTAATTCAAAAGGTAACTGATTTCTATAATGTTCAATTATTTGTAATTCTTTAAATAATTCTTAGGGTTTAATTATACTTGGGTGAAGAGTTCTTAATTTACAAAACGATATAGTTTTCTACGTCGTGTAGGATACTTAATAACGAATTGTATCATATAATATAAATAATTCATTGTATAGGTTCTATTCAACTGTATTTTTAAATTTGCCTTTCGCAAACGATCAAATACTAACCTCAAGTTCTATATGTGTTCTTGTAGACTTATACTAAGAATAATAGTGTCGTCGTAAGACATTATCTATTGTTCGTTCAAACGTACTAAGACTGTTCTTTAGAGCAAATTGCGTTCTTAAAAATTCTTAATGACTCTTCTTTGTATTAAATTCAGTTTTAAAAATGCCTTCTTCATTCATCTCAATCTGATCAAAACCTGAAGCTAGGCCCAGAGTTAAGAAATATTGACATCTTTCCAATTTATTCAGTAAACCATTAATGTTTGGCAAGGGGTTTTTATCATCTAGTTTTCTCATTTAACTTTCTATAGTCGATTACTATACCCCACTTTTTCTTTCCAGAAACATCTAGCTTCTTAGGTATTATCCAAATAAAGGACGGCCAAGGGGAATTTAAATTTCTAATTATTTTTTGTATCAACATTCTTTCTATTTGAGAATTTACCTCTTATCTATGGACTTCTGGGTATCCATATGATTTAGGATAAATAGGCATTTTATCTTTAGTCTTGATTAAGTATTTCATTTTGTTAGTAATCGTTAAAGGTTCATCGTCTAGGTAAAATATATCAGAGCATAAGTTTGCAAGGCTTTCGATTGATGCTCTTTCCTCTGCATTCATATGATTAGTTCTCATTTCAGAAATACCGAACGTTGACTTTTTTTATTAAAGAAATTTAAATGAGGACTATTTAAACCATTTTCGTCTATTTTTTCGACGTTTAAAGGTTTTCTTGGCCGATTTTAATTCATTATGAGGATTTATAATTAAGCAGAGCGCATAATTGTTTCTCATAGTTGAGATACATTCTGGTATTACTACATCTAAAGACTTGCTACAAGGCATCCCAGTGTCTACATTTGGAACATTATTTTTCCTGTTTTAGGTTTCAATATATTTGTTTCACATTGCGCCGTATGTGAGTTATCCTATGTATTAAGGATCCGTTTGAATAATATGGCAACCCAACAGTTCTGCATGCTATTTTAAAAATCAAAGTTTGTATCACCATTGTACTATATGAAATCTTTAAAAAATCCTCTTCATTGAACTTAAATTAATTACCTTAAGAACACTTTGAGAATTAATTTTTTTTCAAATGAAAGCATAATTTTTAAAGTATTCTTAGGGTAATTAATGTAAAAGACTAGTTTAAAGGTTTTATTAAAGATTTCATTAAGTACAATTGCACGTGAACTTGCTAATAATCTTGCTAATAATTATAAATATTTCAAATAATGTATATTGAGTTACCATGTTATTCAAACGGACCCTTAAATAATATTATTTTAGCACTAGGGGAAATTATGAATCGGTTTCTTGTATCAATCATAATTTATAATGCTCTTATATTATCCACTTCTAAAGGTAAATTCAATTTTTCGTGAAAATTAAACAAGTGGAAATTTTAATCGTAAATTCTGGCCTTTTAATTTAAATATTAATTTAGTACTGTATTTTTCTGTGGACGCACCATGCAATGTAGAAATTCTAAATTGAGCATTTTTTATAGCTTTTTAGAATACTTCAAACGCTATTTTAGGATTTACAAAAGACTATACTAACTGTCACTATTAAAACTTTAAAATTATACTTCGGTAATATATTATATGGGAAGTTATTTGAATCATTTGTAAGATTCATTAATAGAATATTTGGGAGATATTTCTTCTAATGCGTCTTCAAGAAACTTTCTAGTTTCCCGGTTCAGATCGTTTCCTTCGTTTAATTGTGAATTTGCATGAAACTCTTCGATTAAATTACAGTTCCTGACTTGTTCATTATTTGTAGTGAAGTTTGAAAATTGTCGAGGCGATCCTCGTTGCATATTGTTGATACATATGCTCATAGGCGTAGGCTAGTAATAATTTTGATCTCTATTTAAATTAGGATTCCTATTTTGATGAAATTTCTATTTTGCTATATGTGATTTTTATTTTGAAATTTTTGTTTACTCATTTGATAATTAGGTTGCCAAGTTCCGCTTTATCAGCAACTTTGCGGCAAAATTTTTTGGTAAAAATATGTTCTTTTGTTTTTACTGAATAATACGCTGGCACATTAGTCGCGTTTACAATGAATATGATTAATGATTTAAATTTCGAATTGATTGAACATCCCCCTTATTTGCCAAATCTGGCTCCTTCTGATTGTTAACTGTTTCCTCAAATGAAAAAAATATTTTTTAAGGACGTACAAAGGGATTATGCAAAGAGTTGGTTTGCAGAACAAAAAAAGATTTTTGTAAGAAGTTTTCAGATGTTGCAGAATTGCTGTAATAAGTGTATTATTTAAAAGGGAAACACGTTATTCTAAATTTGGCTAAAGCTTTAGCAATACACCCTCGTATAATAATATCGGTCACACTATATAACCGCAATAAGTAGGTCACTTCAATTTTTAAACTTCAAAATTATAATAATCGTTACTAATTACCAATTACCATTATCAATAAATTGAATCGTCTCAAAAGTTACTGACCAAAAATAAACGAATATATGTGAATGAGCATCATTCATATTCCACAAAAGTCACAGTACTACATGAATAGAGCATTTATATTCGACGTATCCTAATTTTAATTCTAAATAGTGCAAAATTTTATTTATATTTACATTGGGTTATAATTCGATCATAAAATAACACGAGATTTTGAAAATAGGTATATATGCTGTGATTTTTCATAGTATATTAACCTCATTAATTTAACTTGAAGGAAACATTGCGGCGTACTTTCTAATACAATATTTCTATGTATCTTAAGGTTCTTTATAATGTTGCGTACGTATCTCTTTATTTCGGGTCACTTATAACTATATCAATTTGTTTCATTTCAAATACGAATTAAAAGTCACCCAAAAGAAGTAAGCCATACGTGAAGCTGTCCATTCCATTTTCTTAGTTAATCAATTTATATGTTATAAATTTGAAAATTGATTAAATGGATTTCTTCGTTAGCACCCCTAGATAGACTTAGTACTAAAATTCTTCGCCGTTAGGTGTCCAAAACTATTATTTCAAGAATTTAATGTATGTAACGGCCAAAGGTCAGTAACCTTAGTGTTTATTTATAACTTAAAAATAGTATTAATTTAATTAGAAAACTATAAATAACAATCAAATTCAAAAATAGATATACATTCCGAAAATTCAAGTTATTTTAATATTTATACGTTTATAGGATGATGCCATTATGTCTCAAAAAACTTCTTATATGAAATTCACGTATTACGGTACTTTGCCTATTTGAGGACATTAATGATAATAATGGATAACCGCCATTTATGATCGATGAATCACGGCAATTGCAAACGATTCCAAATTAAAACTAAATTTATGTAGGCCAAAATTAATACTCGCTATGTTTCTATCTCATTAATAAAGGCGCGGGGTCTTCAACGTCTGTAGAAATATTCCATACAAGCAAACTTTAATTAAATTCTTCTATTGTTTATTTTCCAGTAATGCAATAGAATTTTTCATAATTAATATGAACAATAATAGGTTTTTTAATTACATAAATGCAAGAATAGAAAACAGAATGTTAATACTGCATTAATGAATACTGCATATTTAAAATAAAAAATATTAAAATATTATTAGTATTAAATTGGCTGTTTTGAATTTCAATAATTTTCACTTTATAGGTACTTTCTAGGTACAAAATAAAATGGATCGACAAAGCCTATTTTGACGGCCTATTTGTTTAAAATTATAGATTTGAATATTTTGTTGCAAATTATGAAATTAGCTAGATAATTTAGAGATTTAATTAATTTAAGTAATCCTGTACAATTCGATTTTTAGTATGCACCAGTGTTCTATTTAAAATTAAATTATGTTCAGTGTAGTACATTAAATTCAATATAAATAGGTATATATGAAGTTCCTGATTTAGGTAGAAGGGAATGACAAAGTATATTTACATTCACTTTATAAATATGCAATTCAAATTGAAACGTCTATTTGCACATTTTTAAATTTTAAATTTATGAATTTTAAATGTGACTTCAAATGCGCAATTAAAAATTGAAATTTATTTTTTTGAATCCTTGAAATTAATCTATTTATCTTATTGGTGTATTCAGTAAACAATATAGAATTTATAAATTCAGGAATTTTTTAGTATATTTAAATATGTTAGGGACAAAATGTTGACAAAATTATATTATTCATAACTTTTTACTATTATTATTACTATTATTATTATTATTATTATTATTATTATTATTAATACATATGTAACCTGTTTTCTAATTAGCATTTTATGTCACGTGAAGGTAATGTAATTGTAATGTAATTTTCAAATACATTATTGGAAGTTATATATGAATAAAATAATGCCTACCATCTTTTCCCTTTTCTTTTCTTGTAGGAACAATATTTATTGTTTATTTGTTCGTCTTAATGCCTGAGTAATAATACATTCTGGTAATACGTAACTTTCCAATTCTAGTTTACGGTTTATAAGATTTCGGAAGTTCTCTTATAGAATCTATAGTGGCAACAAACCAATTTTAGTGAACCTTGAAGTTTACACCTTATTGATAGTATCAGTTTCCTCCACAGAAATAGTATTGTTCTAACGATAGATAATTGAATGTTCTATTGTTAAAGGATGTAAGAATTTGGTTTAAGTTGTGTAGTGCACATACTCGAATTATTTTCTCTTCATTGCATCAAATAATGTTAAAAAGTTACGATTTAGAAAGTCGTTGATATATGTATATTATTATATTTGCATATAAAATTCAATGAACATTTTTACTTTGTTCCTGGCTTGATCACTAAAAAACAATGGTTGTGTCGTATTTTCTCATTTATACACTAATAGAAAATAGGTCATTTCGACATTAAAAGTAGAGTTTAGAGTGATTGTCATCACTAATTATTAATATCAAAATTTGCGTAACTTGTGCATAAATAATTGATAATATTCTTCCGCCTTATAAAAGAATTTAGTTTAGCAACATTTCTATTAAGGAAATTTAAGCAGTTGTCGAGATTGCGTAATATTGAAGTGATTGGAAGACAGTTAGTAAATATGATAGGCATTTGTACCAACAACAAGTTCAAGGAATATAGAAGTTGTAAACAAAACATGAATATCGATATCTACCGTGTAAAAGTCGATATTTTGGTTCACTTAGGCTAGGGCTTCACTTGCTGTAATTAACTATACATTTCCGCTGTAGTTTACTGCCTGATTTGAACAGCAAAGAAGTACCTCCACTTGTAGTTAAAGTTCTGTAGATATAAGCGGCAGTTGACTGCTCTTGTCTGCTTGAGACCGGCTTCATTAGCAGTATCGTTGGACTTTGTTTAATACGGTTAATGTGTCTATGCCGCCTGCATGATTTTCACATATTTAAGTTGGAATAAATGCAATAAATCAATAATATAGAGAGGTTATGCAATACTTGAGAAATGTCTACCATAACACGTAAAATAAACTTATGTATGTTATTGGTTTGTTGATGTCGATGATTACGTAAACAAAACTACTGGATACATCCCATGTTAACTTGCACCTTAGACTGAGACAGTACCCGCAAAATGTTTTGAATTCTGTAGGATGTGGGTGACATCATTTAGTTCTTTTCTTTATTTAGTATCTAACAGTATTAAGAAAAGGAACATTACATTAATGTAGAGCATAGGAGTAGAAGAAAAATTATCGGTAACATTAAGGTGAGTTTTGTTTATTATAGTAAATGGTAATAAAAAGTAGGTACATATATTATTTACAGCGCCGATTCTTCCGAATGAAATTCCATTTCGGATAGATGTGGGGCTGGTGAAGGAGTGAATGAAGGAAGCGATGTGATTCTGTATTTCAGTTTCAGCTGGACGACTGCTACGCTAGCGTTCAGTAATATTAATGGGGGGGGGGTAGATTGATCAGACCGATAGCTCTGTTATAATCGCATCATTTTAATTTGAAAATCAAATAAAGTTGTTTGGTTTAGTAGCTCCATTTTTGGTAATAACGTAACCAAAAAAATTTTTCCGGGCCACTCTCTCTCTTTCTGGTTGTTGTAGTTGATGTGGCATGGACTGGTTTTCTTGTAATATGGTGAGAAGTTGGGTTTCAAAGGTGTCTATTTTTTTCGTGTTGGTGGTAGATGACTAGCAGGAGGAGGACAAACACTACTGGGACCAGATACATCAGCTTCAGCGGCATCTGGTTGAAGGTAATCGGTTTTAGACAGCCTGTCCATGTTGCCAGTGGTCAGACGAGTATCTAACAAAGTCTGCAAAAAGGACATCTGCAGTTGGTAAATGTAGAGTGGTCTTATTTTTGCACCACTTATACTTCTTCCTAGTTAGATCTTGAGAGATCTGACATACGCGTACTTTAAAACGTTCCATCTCTTTTGGGCTTCTTTTCCTGAAATAGAAATGAATATACGCGTAAGTGTGTCAATGATTACAGTAGTATTGTTTGTGCTTCGATGTCAGTACTACCAGGAAGACAATAATTACTAAACTACACATATTATTTACAGATACTTCGTAACAGACTTGGTCGTAAAAATTTGTCTACTATTGTTAAAGAAACTTGCGAGCCAAATGGAGTGAGTTACAAAACGATTGCATTAAGCAACCAACAGAAGTTGACCGAATGAAATTATCAAATAATTTTGAGGCGAAAGCAAATTTTCCACATTGCCTGGGCCCCATCGATGGCAAATATATTCACATAGTTCCACCTTGTCAGAGTGAAAGCAGTTTTTTCAACTATAAACATTTTTCAATTGTGTTAAAGGCAATTGCTAATACCGAATATTGTATTACGTATATAAACGTTGGATTCTATGGAAAAATAAGTGATTCTAATGTGCTCAAGCCTACAAATTTTGCCGTTACAGTTGTATTGCAGTATGTTAAGTATACTCTAACCAAAGTCGCTGTCGAAGAATGCCCTAGATACAGCAGTTCCTATTGGCTTTATGTCTGACGAAACTTTTGCAGTCAGCAGTAATGTCTTTATACCAATCCCTTGCAAAACACTCACCAGTGAAAGAAAAATATTTAATTATATATTGAGCAGAGTATACATTTGTAGAGTGTGCATTTAGGATACTGTCGAGTAAATGCAGAATATTGCAGTGTCAAAGTGATGTTAATATTGAATTTACTGATATTATAGTGAAAACATGTTGCATGCTTCACAATTAGTTTAGAAAGCGAGATGGATATCAGTTTGAAGCCAAGATAACATGCGATTTAGAAAGTATACCCGCTTACGGTTTACGAGGTACAAAACACGGTATTGATTAAGAAATACTTTATGCGGTACTTTTGTTCCAATTAGGGAGCAATGCTGTGGTAGTTGAAGTATAGTGAAATTCAGCTAAATACGTCAAGTTAGCAAATATGAAGGCAATGAATTTCCTCGCAATGTTCCTATTTGAAAAATTATACTAAGCGATCCAAAATAGTTGAGGATAATGTGAAAATGCTGGCCGAAATCGAAATTGTAAAATTGGTTCCAGTGCATCCCTACACCTAAACCTTGTTTGTTTGATGTCATTGATATATCTGGCGGGAAAAATAAATATTGCAGCGGTCATAATATTCAAATAACGAATTGTTAGATCAATTGTTAGCCAACTGCGATACCGAAAGTTATATTCTCAGTTGTACCATTCTATGGACAGACGTGTGACTTTTCACGCAGTATAAAAATATGCTACAAATATGAGCAACATTGAACTAAATAGAACTGACTACATGCAGCGTATTTCGACGCTGCAGTTCTGCATGAAAAGACGTACCTATGCCCGTAGATTTAAATACGTATCATGGAAATGGGAACGAATTCCTTCTCAGTATGGTGATCGGTGATAAGTGTTGAGTGTATCTCTAGGACCTTAAGAAAAAATGCGAAGTATGGAATGTCCACAAATCGTTCCCTCGGCCGAAGGAATTTTAAACGCAATCTTTGACAATAAACATTATTTTGGCTGTTCTTTGGGATTCCAATTATATTTACCTTGCCGATTACCTGGAAGAAAGGCATTGTGTAAATTGTGATGGACACATTGATAAAGCTACGAAGATGTGCTTATCGAACCCGGAAATCAGCAGTGCAGACTATATTACAGCATGATACAAATGAACTCGTGAAAAATATATGTTGATCTTGTTATCTAGATTTTTTTTCTGACTTTAAACGGAAAATTTAAAGGGCTCTCTCGTTATTACAAATGATGTAGTCAAGTAATTAGTTCAGTTTATGGTTCAAGAATAAATGGTTTGAATTTTTGGGTGATGGTATGCGAAAACTTTTCCTTCATTGGAAAAAGGGATATTCAATTAAATAATGACTAGGTCGAAAAATGAGGAGAGCTATTTGTAATCAATATAATAATCATTGCTTTGTTTTTATACTTATTGAAGTAATCATTCGTGTTCATCACTTTACCTACCTTCCTATTCATATTTTTATTTGTTTAATTTTAATTTGAGAATTTCTTTCGCCCTAAGTCTATCGAAATTATAATTGATTTTTAGCGCACCTATCATTCTATTATTTTTGTATACTGAAAAATTCTAAATATTTGACAGTATTGATATGCAAAAATATCAATATTAAAATTGTTTTTTACGCAAAAAAACTTAATATCTTATTACTGCTAATTTTCGACTTGATCAACACCGTTTGATAATTATTTGTTAAAAAACCAATTTCAACATATATGATTATAACAAGTTTTTATTTACCCCAATAGGTTTCTTGCCACTCAACTTTTGCTATAGAATTTAACGTTCAAATATAAATGTAACAAAAAATAATGAGTATTTTAAGTTAATGCAACTGCAATTGTCATTAAACTCCCTTTCTATATTTATAAATCAACCACTTAAAAAGTATATCATTATTAAAAAATACAATTTAAAATGAAGGCTTAAAAGTTGATTTATACGGATTTATTTACATCCTTTAAGAATACAATAAAACCAACTTTTAAGTGGATTTTATTTATCTACCTTGATAAAGAATATTGAGACGGTGCTAAAAGTGATCTCTATGAAACACAAAATTCTGTAGAATTGCAATTCAATTAAAATTGAAACTGTGTGCTTCCAATCACAACCAAATATTGAAAATTACACCACTATAAGACGTAACATTTTATTCTCAGAGTGTTGTATAAGTATAGCCATTCTCAAAAATCTGTAATGTAGTAAAAAATTTTGATTTATTATTACATTTCATAAACGTGTTTTGCAAAATTATAAAAATACTTACTATGGATTTTTGTTACTTGTTTAATAAAAACTGATTTTTATCAAATTTAGCCTGCTTTCAAACTGATAAAAATGTACTATCCTTTGGTGAAAGTTTCATCGAAGTCGTACCTTCAGTTTATTGTATCCATCCATAGATTATCACAACACATGCTACAATTTTGTTATTAATTAAAGATAATAACTAATCAGTGAACTTCCAACGACACTTATATTAAACTTTGAATTGTGACTAGTAATGCATAAGTACTGGACTCTGTGCCTAAAGGCCGAGTATTCAAATCCGGTCAAGTTTCGTAAATTTTTTGATAATAAAAGAAAATACAAACATGCTTTCTTTTAGAATACCGTAAATCCTGTATTAATGTGATGTTTGATATGTTAAAAATCGCCACTGGTGGTTGCAATACTTTCAGGTCGGCGTAATAATCATAACAGTATAATCCACGAGAGTAAAGGGAATCTCCGTATCCTGAACATCCCAAACAAACAATGGTTAGGTAGCAAAAACAATAATTTATATTTAACACCAATTGTATAATCGTGAAATTCCTGCAGTTGAACACATCTTTCTGATCTTTCTGTTTATATTGCGCGCATATTTTTAGGAAAATTTCTTTAAATATTAATTGCAACATCGATTAAATTGAAGTATTTATTTAAAAATGTATGTAACCAGAAATGTTATCGTACAAGCACCACAGGCGTTGATACTTGACAAAACATTTTGGACCGTTCTGTTTCATCAAACTCAAAATTGTAATTTTAATTAAGCTAGTTAAAATAACCCAAGTATTTACTGTAATTTCAATGTTATTTTAATTTTCTAGTTTATTATGAAAATTTAATATGCTGTCTTGAGTTGAATAGCTTATTTATTATATATTTTAACTTTTTAAATATCTTCTGTAGTCCATTGCAAAGATAAGGAAAAGGAAGCTGATATTTTTCAAGTCTTTACCGACCTTTTAGATTTTGACAAAAACTCTTTGTCTATTGACAATTTTTATTTTAGTGGCGCTAATTCCATAGCTAACTTTTGATTTTTGATGTTTTATATAATTCAACTTAATCTTTTAATCTATTGTTTTTTATTTTGAAATTGAAATCTATAAATAAATAATTAATAATCGTTGATCTAAGTATAATGTTGCTATCGACCTTTGGAAATTAGCCATTTCGCTAGTATACTTGTATACTATACGAGTGAATTTTACGATTATATCTAGTCACCCGCAAAAGTGTACATACACGATGCACTATAACGCTGTATTTCAATTTTAGTGCTTAAAGAAAAGTTTATCGAATATTTACAATAATTTATATCAAAAATTGATTTATTAATTACAAAATAATATACCTTTATCTAGAAAAAACCTAATTTTGTTATAATGAAACCAAAAATGCAATACTAAACATAAGAAGCCATTCGCAAATGTATCCGTACATAAAGACTACTATTACAAAAATAGCTTTTAAATCATTATTAGTAACAAATTAGTAATTGGTAGGTTTACCTTTTGCTTCTATTACAGCTTTTAGACATCTTTGAAGGGAATTTACCAATTTGGTTATCATCCTTTTCAAAGTTTGCCGATTCTTGTAATAAAATCGATCGATGCTGTTTGGCAAATTGGCAATTGGCAAATTGATATCTACGGGCTCGTTTTTTTAACTCTCCCATAAATTTTCGATGGGGTTAATATCAGATAATTGTGAAGGTGGTTCTAGTATATGAGGCACATTATATAGCATCCATTTTTGTACAAGATGCGATTTATGTTTCGCGTCATTATTTTGAAGGATAAACATTAGATTATTTTTACAAGAGTATCATTGTAATAAATGTATTGCAGTTACGGAAGATTATATTGAAAAATAAAAATTGCAATATATTACCAAGTATGTGGCAAATTGTAAGTAACTATTTTTGTACAAGACGCGATTAACGTTTCGTCTTAAAGTCCTATTTTTCTGCACTCTGTTTTGAGTTTTGTTTTAGAATATTTAAGTACATAAGCCCATCCATGATTCCACTAATTACTTGTAAATTACCTGTACAAATGGCTATCATGCCACATACCATAATAGAACTATATCTGCCTTTAACGGTTCGTTGCAAATTCTCCTTTTGTAGAGCCGTTGTTGGTTTTCGCTACAAGTTGATTTTTCAATTGGTTCCATAATCATTAATGCTAGAAAGGTCAAAGTGTGGTGAAAACTAGGAACGACCGTACACAAAAAAATGCAAGAAACTGTTGGAAGCGGGCGTGGTTCGCTATGGAATGGGGCTGTATGGCACTCAGTGGTACCATTCATTTATATGTAATTAATGGAATCATGGATAGGCTAATGTACTTAAATATTTTAAAACAACACAAACTCAGTGCAGAAATATTAGGACTTTAAGGGGGTCCTTATTTTTATCAAGACAATGACCCCAAACATTAATCGCGTCTTGTACAAGAACAGTTACTATACAATTCGCCATATATACGAGGTAGTAACCATAAATTCTCGGTCTGATATGGAAAAAACAAACTTGGTAAAATATAACAACTTTTATTTTCAGCATAATTTTCCCTAAGTGCAATATATTTATTACAATGATCAATTAATTATTCTATATCCTTGTAAAAATAATTTAAAGTTTTTCTCTCAAGTGTTCTATTAAACTGCTTGCACCTCACTATTGCCCTGAAAACTACGTCCCATAAGATCTTTTTAACTTAGAAAATAAATAATAATCACTAGGAGCCACGTCCGGACTATACGGTGGACGTTCAAATTCCTGAAAGCCACATTCGCGAATGGTAGCAGTATGAACGGATGCTTTGTCGTGCAATAATCGGATACCTTTGGTCAATCCCCGACGTATTGCACGAATATTTTTCCTTAATTTATGAAACAAAGACGCATAACATGTGCTGTTGACAGTTGCATTGCGCTCTTTAAACTTACAATCCCAGAATATTGTGGCCGTCACCTTTTTCGTTGATTGAATGGCTTTCGCCTTTCTGGGACAAGTTTCATCGGGTCACCGCCATTCCATCGATTCCCTTTTGGATAGATGGTCATACAACAGAACCATTGATTGCAACATCAGTTTTGGGTCGTCCCCTCAAATGTTTAAAAACGAGCACGCATTCATGCCCACGTTAGCGTTGGCTAGCAGAAAAAAGACGCGGTACCCATCTTACACAAACCTTATTCATAACCATATGGTCATAAAAAATTCGGCGAGTACTTGTTTCAGAAATGTTAGACATTATTGCTAATTTCTTCATTTTCAAACAGCGATTTTCTAATACTATTTCTTCAATAAGTGAAACATTTTTAATGCGTTATCACTTCAATTGGCTAACAGGGGCGTTCATTCCCTCAAGGCATTCTTGCTACAAACGAAAACATTTTGTCCACTTTTTTTAAGTGAAATATGAAGGAGTTAAATTACCATAAACGTTGTCTAAATGTTCTTTAATTTGATTAGACGCATGCCCTTCTTTTCTTAAAAATTTAATGACCGCGTGGTACTCAATTCGTTAGTTGAGACACTATCGTGCACTAGTTACGCTGTCTAGCTAACTACTAAAGGCTACTTCTCTTCCAACTGTAATATAAGCAGTGTATGCTTCGGACATTTGCAACTAGGACGCAACTGGGTTTGAACACGCTTAAACCTGTATAAGCCCGTCAGGCCGAGAATTTATGGCGCCTACCTCATACTAAAACCATCTCCATAATTACCAGATATTAACGCCATAGAAAATGTATGGGAAGACTTGGAACAAAGAGGCCCAGATTTATGAATTTTCTAACTCCAAACAGGTACAACCGATTTAATTAGAAGAATGGACAAACATTGAAAAAAATAACAGCCAAATTGGTAAATTCTTTTCCAACACGTCCACAAGCCGCAATAGAATTAAAAAAGGCTCTCTTACTAAATATTAATTTGTTATTAATAATGATTTAAAAACCTATTTGCAGTAGTAGTCTACATGCATGGACACTTTTGCGAATCTCTTCTTATGCTTAGTGTTATATTTTTGATTTTTCTTTGTAACTAAATTTGGCTTTTTCCAGATGGAACTACATCATTTTTGTAGCTAATAAATCAATTTCTGAAATAAATTATTGTAAATATTCGATAAACCTCTCTTTAATTCGTAAAATTCAAATACAGCGTTATAGTGCATCGTTTACAAAACTTTTGCAGGCCACTGAATAAATATTTCTGAATAAACTAAATCGTTTTATTACCAACATCCCTATGAATTAGCAATGTTGCAATTTTGTGTAATCGTAAATGTAATTTTCATGAATTATTAATGATGTGTTTTATCGGAGTTTCGTAGTTAGCAAAACAAGAAAGAGTAGTTTTTCGTTTCCACCTGTCTGTGGTCTGCCTTTTCTAACGAGTAAGTAATCCCTAAAACAGATTGTACTGAGACTTTAAATGTGTTCTAAAGCTGCCCTTAAATTAGTTTAAAGCTAATAAAATCTTGTTCATGCATCTTCCTCAAAAAGTTGCAATTGTTGAAACGTCTTCCCGAATTTGCTATCTTCAGGTCACTCAGGACGTTTTATTTCTCTTCTAATTGCAATGTCTTATCCAGAAAATCTAAGGTAAAATCGATCATATTTAATAAACTTTATTTGATGAGAAATGAAAAATAAATTCTAAGGCGTTACGTGTATAAGTATTAATCAGAAGTTATGAAATATGTAATAGGCGTGGTTTATGGGTGGTGTAAAGTTTATTTTTTGTAGTTATAAACAAACACTAGTAACAATGTTTATTTACCACACGTTTACATTAAAAATAACTACGGCATCTTTTGCTTAAAATGCCGATATTATAAAATAAAGTCATTACTATAAACTGTAACCTCAATTTTACAGAAAAATAAGGTGTTTCAACAGAAATAAGTCACAGGAAACAGGTCAGGACTTCTCAGAGGTAAGGATATCTGGCATTCCAGTATATCCACGTGTCTGGATATTTGTTATTTAAGTCATGGTGAACAATTACATTAAATAAAATAAAATGTGGTGGTGCACCATTTTGTTGAAAATAAATCCTACTAGTATTTTTTAGTTTAACCAGTGGAGAGAAACTGTAATTACGTAACATTTCAAGGTAAACCATTATATTAGTAATAGTTTGAGTATAGTGCCCAGTTACACGCCAAACGATAATTTTAGACTTGCGCTTGCTCAAGAATTGAAGGTTTACTCGGAAATTATGCCTATTAACATTCATTTAGGTAAAAAGTTGAATTTATAAATGATCCGCATTCACTGCTTTTATCTACAATTAAAGCAACAAATTGAAGCCGCTTCTCTTTATTGGGAGGTTTGATTTTTGTTACATTTGCCTATTATGTCTGCGTTGAAGATTTTTATAAAGAACTTCCTGAATGGTTTACTTTGGTGTGAGACTTAAACGGTGTTGAATCTATTAAAGCTCTTTATATAAGATTGTCTAATTTGTTTAATAATGTCTTCTGGTTCTAGTGATCTTACAAACGGTTTCTGTTTAATAACAGATCCGCTTTCCTTAAACTGTTTATGCCAATATCATATATTGTTTTCTTATGTAGACTTTCTAATATGTGTACGCCGAAATGCACCTTGAACTGAAATTGCAGACATAAGTTGAGTAAAACTCAAAAGGCATTGTGCCTTTTCTTGATTAGAAAACACTAATCATAGACACGCAGTTCAAAAACTCAGTAATCACTGTAGCTGAAGTGACAGTTACACAAACCGTAGGAATTAGTGAAGCCTTTGCAGTCAACCAATTTTCTCAAAATTCTCTATTTATAATGATTTTTTATTTCTTCATTTTTAACTTTAGAGTCAGATATTGTTGTAACAAAAAGAATAAATTGTTACGAGTAAAGTTATGTTCTAAATTTAGCAATTGTTCGTAAAAAAATTATTTACAAAATATTAAGCAAACACTTATTAATACATTTCCTCTTCTAATGCTTTGTTATAATATTTTTGCCACAATAATGCCGGGAATATTTATTTAATTAATATGGAGACCTTGCATTCTGAAGGGGACTCCATTATCAATCAATAAATAGTTTTATACCGGGAACCTTTTATGAGAATATAACAGTTTGAAGTAATATTTATTAAACACAATATACAGTTTTAAAATACAATACAATACAATAAAAAAAATTACTGTTTCGATTAATTTAAAAATGACTTAACGATAGAGATCTTATAGTGTAAACAGCGTATTTCACTTCTCACCTTTATACCCTGTACGTTTCTTATTTATGTTAAATAGATTGCAAATGTTTTTCAACTATACTACCCTTAAAAGGGGTGTTTTTAGAATTTTTCATTCATTTTACTTAAAACCAATAACGTACTGCGATCAAAAATAGACCCGAAAAACTAAAATATTTCGATCGAAAATTTTTTATTTTTCTTTTTTCATAATTACTTTATTTTACTAATTATTATAACAACAAAACCAATTGTATAGACTAAATGTTATTCCTTTGCACTAATCTTCAATCAAGTCTACATAGCTTTCGATCCGCTTTCTATTATTTTTTGTAATACTTCTTGCGTTATTTCAGGACATACTTGGCGAATTTTATTGCATAAGTTTCCTCTGTTTTGAATAGCACTATTATATTTTTCATTATTTAATAATCCCCACATATAACAGCTCAATAACTTTATTCGCAGTAGATCTGAGAGGTCAAAAATTATACGACTTATTCGGCACAAAGGAAAAGTTTGGTTAACCAATTACATATAATAATAACATTATGAATTGACGAAACATCCAATTGAGATACAAGTTTCTTTTCAGTAACACTGGCAACTCTTCTGCCATTCTGAAAGTCCATGTTAAGTAAGTCTAAAATCATTTAAACTGCCGTTGAAAAAATGGACCAATAGATTGATCGTTTGGTTGGCGACGTTGAGGACATCACCAAACTTTGCTTTGGGAGACTTCCAATTCTAAACCTATTTATCTAACCCGAAATATTGAATGATCGTGCACTAACTGTAATATAATTTCGTTGAATGTTACATCCATTTTACAGTTGTTTAAATATTGTAGTCTTGATTTAGGAACACTTCCAATATCATTAAAATGGTTAGTAATATCTGCATACTTCTTTGCGGATGCCTAATAGAAATATGAAATATAAATAAATCTAGGTAATATATATTGTTTTAAATATGAACATTCTATTAGAATACATTTATTTGACCTTCTATTTTTATTCAATGTATCCTTTCGTTTAAATTATATAAAATAGACTGATTCTGACTGGATTTCAAAGCTTTAGTGTTTTACTTTTAATATTAAAATACAAAATTCATAAAAATTGGATTGTAGCCATATTTTTTTAGGATATCACTTTCTAAAATATAATTTATTTTACTTTCATTTTTTATTTAAATATATATGGGCTATTAATTATTCATGGTCAAACAGTATTGTGTCAAAAGTTAATCATGTAAAAATCATTGTATTTAGAAGTCGATACATTAGGTAAAAAAATACGTAAGCTAAGGATGTATGTATATTTTGTAAAATATTTAACCTACTTATAACATCATATCAACCTTATTTTAATTGCTATAATGAACTGATTACTTGTGATATTATATTTTTGGACTTTATATATTTACATACACATATTATACAAATTCATAATATTTATATTAACAAAATTTAGAGTTATATTTAAAATTTATACAGTAAAGTATTTAACTAAAAAGGTTTTAAAACTTTTTATAGTGACTTTTTTATAAAAAGAACCTTAAGCGATAACTGCTCTGTTTTTCTAGCAAACCTTATTATTATGGTAATAAAATTTTAATAGTCATTTATAGTTTTATGTTAAAACTAAAAGTATTAATTAGTACATACCTGCATTTAAAGAATATTTTTGAATTAGATACAAGGGCAAATACATAATTCAGTGCAAAAGTATCATAACCAACCTTTTCGTCAAAAATTAGCTTTTAAATTGATACATTTATTCTAACGTTATTCACATAACTTATGACTTCAGGATGGGATTAATATAAACTCCAGTTTCTGTTATTACTTCAGAATCTACTGGGATTTAATCCAGCGAGGTCTTTTTACTTTCTCTTACCTATATGAAATATAGAATAGAGAAAGTATTGTTTTCATCCACAATTTTCGATGTCAAAATTTTAGTGTAAATACACGTTTTGGGACTCCCTGAGTCCGAAAAACGTGTTTTTAAAAATTGGTCTGTCTGTGTGTGTGTGTGT
>JAHWXV010600322.1:0-12957 GCA_024586415.1 Phrixothrix hirtus | reverse complement strand
TATATATATATATATATATATATATATATATATATATATATATATATATATATATGCTTAAGAGTTGAATTTATTAGGTTGAAGACATAAGTACAGGGTATGCCAATGGAAATGGCAATTCTCATAAAACTAGAAGGGAATAGAGTTTATTATAATTATCTAAATCCCACATTAGATGTCTTGGTGAAGTTAAAATTGCGAGAATGATGGCCTTTGTAAAAAATAATTCAAAATTTATATAGAATGGTTGAGTGTTTCGATAATTACAGTGCTGTATTATCGTTAGTTTTGTGCAAGGGGGAAAGGTGTCTAAACACTCCTCAGATATTTACAGAATGCAGCGAATAGGATCGGCGTTGTACTTGTTGGACGTCAATGCGTTTTCGGATAAAATTGCGACGAGCGACAAAATGTAAGTTCAGTCCATGAATGTGGAGGAAAAGGAGGAATCGCAACACTTACCAAACAAACTCAAGAAGGTTATACAAGATTTATCTATCAGTAAACTTACTGATACGGCATTCTGGGACCATACAGAAGTGTTACTGACAGACCCTATCAATCCTAGAACTACTGTAAGAAACGTTTGCAGGGCGTTTCAAAGCATTAACTAAAGTGCTTAACTTTAAGTCTAGTAGTTCTCCACGGCAGCGTACTTCCATATACAGTCGTACACAAAAATTACTTCAGCGCTTGCATTGGTAATTGTTTTATTACACAGCTTACAGTGTGAATTTCTCAACGAGCGATTTTGATTTCTTCAAAAAAATGAAGTAGTGATTCCAGTACATAAGGAGCTGGCAAACATGAGGGCTGTGGTTGACCTCGTAGGCGGTAAATTTTGAGCCGTAAATTCATATAAAAGTTAAAATGGAAAGTTTTTGTTATATAAGATGTCCGGCAGAAGGATTAACCCTTTTCCAATGGTTGCTAGGGAAAACAAATAATGTTGCGGTTGTCAAAGGATAACAGTTCGTTGTATTAAAGTAACAATTTTGTTTATGACCAATTAGGAAATAAACCAATAGGATTTTTTTGTTCAATACTATTTCATACGCAGACACAAGGAAGGTTTCCACATTAATGTTACCTTCTACACCGTCAGTACCTTTCAACTTGAAAACAAGGTTTAAGATTAGTAAGAATTTTGAAATCAAAATTTGTAGGTAGTATTCGAAGAATCGGTACTTCCACAATCTTGAAAAGGTTCGAGATACAATTCAATGAAGTCCCAATCGTTCTGTAATGAAGTAGTCAAGGATATTGAATACTTCGGTTTAAAGTTTGAGGCACGTTTTACACAAAGATCTACGTTGTCAGCAGTTTTAGATGCAAGATTTTCAAAAGTTAAAAGATGTCAATGAAGTTACTCATCTAAACTTCCGCAGGAAATATTTGGAAGTGTTTAATAGCAGTTATTAGAAGCCGTTTTTCAAGATACGCCAAGAAATGAAATTTTCGTTACTGACCACATGACGTTCCAATGCAGCTTCATGAAAAACCTCTACCATATCAAAGCCATACCAAACGTTAACGATGTGATGTGGGTATCCTGCTTTTGGTATAATTGGACCAAATTTTTTTGATAAAGTCAATTGCGCTATTGCGGTTGCTTCTGAAAGATACGTTACGATGTAGGATGGATTTGTCATCTTTCAACTGAGGAAAAGGATAACGCAACGTCTAGTTTCAGTAATAGGTTGCCATACCGCACATTGCAAGATAAGGTTAGGATTTCTTACGGCAAACGTCTCCAAGTCACCTACTTTCATAATTTGATCTCTATTTGGAAATATTTGAAGTCTAGAATTATAAGACTCGTCTCTAAACCCTTCACGCATTGAAAGACAGGATTTCAGAGAACATAAATGCCATCAATGATATGCGACGAAGTGTTATACAACATTTCCACAGAAAATTCCAGCGATGCAAGTGCTAATAGGGAGCGCTAGTAGATATCCGACTATACAGTTTAATTTTTTCCATTTGCTGTTTCAATTACACCATTCATTTTTTACTGCAAGCTTATAAAAATAGGTCAATCCTGTTGTCGAAACCGTTATAATAAATAGGGTTTTCCTATTTTCCTATATTCCTATTCTTGCTTCTGTGAGTACCTATCAAAGGCACGGTTTCTGAAAAACCCTCATAGTAAAAGCATTAACTTCCAAACCCACATCTGCATACCATCATATGCAAATAAAACCATTTTGTTTACTTTATAACACGAAAATCGCGTAAGTGCGGACGTACTGAATTGGCGGTCCAGTTGCTTACCGACGATAGAGAGTAGTAGGGGTTAAAGGGATCTTTGGCGTACATATGGTAGAACACGCTTGAGCCTGAGGATGAAATAATGCTGTATAGTCATTAACCACGCCCAAAGTAGCTATGCATTTCATAGTTAATGCATTTTTCAATGATGGACTAGTTTCAAGAACATGTCGGGTGCGTTTGCATGGCAATAATAGTATCTAATTTACGATACTTTTAGATGCTTTAAAGTTGGCATTCTAAACATACGTATCTATGTTTGACAGCTTACTGCTACTAGCTCAAATAGGTACAGGACTAATAAAATAGCCAATCATTGTAATAATAGAAACGTCAAGTTAGAAGGTTAAATAATATTTGGTCTTATAGGTTCTGCATATGATTTGGTTTAGACGGGTTCGTTTTTTTACATCAAAAAGATATAATTATTCTAGAAGTATCAATTACAGCTTATAGTGTTAGTTCAAAGTGTTTGATGATAATAATATATACACCTGTTGCTTTAGGTGTCTAGGTTATCAATTCATACAAATGTTCGAGGGGGAATTGAAAAGAACTGACAGTAATGAAGTCTAACGCTTCCCAAAAGCAATTATGAATACGTAATTTAACTAGTCGGTTAAACGTTCAAAATTGAAATAGTCACGCTACATTTACTTTTAATAACTTAGAAAAATATGAACAGTAATTTAAATATTTGCATTTTATTCTCTATAGTTGGTTCATAATTTATGGTAAAATAATTATTCGTTTTCAACTATAGTATAGTTTGAACACGAGGTGTAATGGAAATGTGCATATAAATAAATTCTAGAGCGTCGGCGATTCTATACTGCCTATTACTAACGTTTAAATTAGTTTCTAATAGGATTATATAACCTGTACACATAAAAGTAACTATATTTGACTATTAATAAATGATTAAGTAATCGAGTAGGTAATACTGGAATTATCCACACGAGAAATAGTGTTATTGGTCTGCTTGAGATTCGACATTAGAATCTATCTATAATCCGGGATCTAGGGAATGGACTAATCCTTCCAGCAAGTTTCCCTTCTGGCTTGGTTAATCCTGTGTCTGTAATACCGCCCGAACACCGAACCAAAGCACGGACACAATGGACGTAATCCCTTTGGATCTGCCAAAACAAACTAAAAACCGTCATTTCGCGGCGTAATTTCAGGATGAACTTTTCTGTTTCGTTCGTGATGACGACATAGTGTGGAAATGTACTATATTTATAAATTAAACGTTACTTCATAATTACTTACTTAATAACAGCTACACTACTTTTTCACTGTTCTCTCATTTACCTATTATAAGTAGATTTACATTTTTTGTTAATAAAAATTATCTAAACTCGGTCACAAACTTACTCAAAGGCAAGTTACTGCATATTGATTAAAATCATTGTTTTTAACTGAAAAACAGAAATTCATACTACTGAATTTGTTTTCAATTGATATTTAAATGTTAAATTACCAAAATTTATTTGTACGTTAGGATTAACTATATATTATGCTTAAAAGCTTTTGATATGTACATACAATAAGTTCCGCAGGTACGTTAGGAAAAACTGCGTCGCCCCCTGTATACAGAAAGTGCTGTCGTTTTCATTTATTCTCTTGAGGTTAGATGCTTTTTGTCCTTATCGTTGCAATCTATAAAGCGTCATCTATTAGGACTGTATAAAAAGCGTTGCATTAATAAACATATAGAATTATGCGAAAGTTACATTTTATACCTGAATTTTTACATCTATAATACAATTTAAGAGCAATTAAAAAAATTTAGTTTAAATAACCGAGAAGATTAGAAATAGAGGATTCAGGATGTCGTAAGTTTGGTTTTTAGTGTTCAAGCGTTTATGATGCTTTATTATAAAGCAAATTCATGTGCATAATAATTTTATTACATTACAATTATAAGAGCTTGTTTATCAAACATGTATGACAATAAGCAATGTTGCAAGGTATTTTATTAATATATGCAATACATTTGGAGTTGCATGAGTGTCGAAAATTAAAAATAATTGATGTCAGATCCTTATCAACCCTGGAAGTACATGGAACATAATGTGAATTTGCGTGTTCTTTAAGCGATTTAGTTTAATCATAAGCTTTGGGTTTAAGTTAGGACAGTAATTAACAGTTAAAGATAATTTGAAGGAAAGCCGTATAAAGTCTACACTAGCTTTGTTTAAACCGAGCAAAATATTTAAAATAAATGATACTTATAGAACAAGATGATTAAAGTGATTAAATGAAATTGGTTGTATAAAATATAAATTATGTAACGTTAACAACAAAATTGCAGTTCGTAACTCAAACAGATAACTGAAGCAGCCACCATGTTACTATAAAAGGTCTGTATAACCCGGAAATGGGTTAGCGAGAGGCAAAATTTGATTTACCGACTCTGGCACCATATTCCCTATAATATTCCGGAAACTCTGAGGAGAAAGGCAAATGGCTTGAATTTTAATTAGTATTTAATATTGAACTACAAAACTGTTACAGCTTAGGTTTACTACAATTTTATAAACATTTAAAATCTATGTTTTATACTTGTGGAATTAATTATAAAACATAAAGTACTTAGTTACGATGGTAGTCTAGCCTTATAAAGTTTATGGTTTTACGTATTCTATTACACTTTTATTCAGCTGGAATAGAATATACTGCAAGTTTACAATTTTATTTCGTTTCATAAGAATTCTCATCGTTGAAGTCTAAACACGTGATAGAAGAATATCAAGAAACATGAAATTCAGATGTCTGTTCTCCCTAAAGGCTTTTCGAACACGATGAAGGAAAATTTGAGGATTCAAGTAAACTTTCGTCATCTGCCGCCTAATGCAGCCTATTCGAGGCACATTTGCATCGCAAATTATTATTTTAAAATTTAAATGTATCCTAGTTGTTGATGATATAAAAATTTTATCGCTTGTTCTATTAGAAAGATTTTTTAATTAAAATATCGTGTTAGTTTCAATTTATTTATTGAAACTACACATAATATGCATTTAACTATATAAAAATGGTTGTGGAGATCTATTTTAAAAATTCTTTTATCAGTTGTGAGAATGAAATACCTGAATTTCCCAGGCACATAGAAGACACGAGATGCTCGTGGTGAAATGTTATGACACGTGAACCACGCTACGTCTAGACGCACTGGAACTCGCGTGCAGAGAGCTGGAGAACTAGCAACAGGCGTCTTCGTGGCAGACGACCTGGCGAGGAGGCGTCCTGGTGCCTTGACGTCATAAGGGTTGAAGGCGTTACACGAATGCGCACTAGGAGTCGCTTGCTATAGTTACTATGGAGATGCCGCCGCCCGCGCGTTAACGTCGTGTTGTCGAAAGCATCGTTGTCCGTGGTTACCTTCACAACGCGACTTTAAAATAAGACCTTGGCACAAATATACGTTATGAGTTGAGAACTGAAACGTTAACAGCCTTTTGAAGTCTTGTTTGTAACGCAGCTCTATATCTATATCTTTCTCTCATCATCATATTAATTGACAATACCGTGCGTTTTAAGGTACTCGAGATGGCGAGCACTTCAGAAACATCATCCCTTTATGTTAAAGTAGGGGGGTATCCTTAGTAACCAGAGCTTTGTGCTATCTGTCTTGTTATGACACCGGAGACGAACGTTTACTATTGATACCGCTTTCAATAAGCTGAAAATGGCAGCCTAGCGGAAAACTTTGTAGATGTCATGACAACGGAATATAATGAATCTGATCCTAATTAATTGGGAAGTCCGAAATGTACCGAAGTATACCTTAATAAGATTGTTAAAATCATTTATCAACAAATGTAGTTCTGAAATCCTTACTTTTACCACATAATTATATTATTTTTGATATTACATTACAACGTAAAATAAATTAAAGTTTTAAGAATAGCTGATGATTTTAGTTATTATTTAAGGTATACATGAATAACATAGATTTTGAGTAATGAACTAGAATTGTAGATAATTTTATATTGTAAGTACTCACGTCATTATCTGTATGGCTTACTTTTAAGAATTTCTACATTATCAAGTAATGTTTTCTCTGTAAGTGCATTACCGGAAATATCGAATATTCCAAATAAATACGAAGATTTATAGACGGACAAAAACGATGTAAACAAAAATTCACCTGTATTCATCTTTAAGATGATAATAAAAGTTTGCTCGTTAATCACATTGGGAAAGAAAGTCTACCATGTTAGATAGTCTTTATAGCTTTGTTTATCCTACCCGTATGTAAGTTTCTATAACTCTTATGTCCTTGTTGGATAAAACTTAGTTGAACCCACTTGTTATAGAGTTGTTACCGTATGTAAAGTTGTGTGACAAATTATTTCTCCTGAAGACTAAAGTGGAGTATTTAAATGAACATTTAGTAATAGTGTTTGTAGTGTTCAGGGTATGAAAATATTATATAACGCAATGCTTTCATTGCATAATTTAATCTAATAATTTTAATATACAACGCACCTTTTTTGACATCGGGTTTTCCTACGATAAAGTTAAAATAATATCATATAAACAGCGGGTAATACGTTCGCAGAAATATTCTTTAGGAATTAATTCAAAACATATCCTTTGTATGATAACCTAATTCAAGATTTTAAAGCATTAAAAACATAACAATTTCTTTAAACGAACGAATTTGTTGCCATTATTTGTATTTTTCAGTAGATTACGACGAACAGTATTACTTTTGGTGATATCAAACATAATCAAAATAGAAACCTACAGTTGTAATATACACCTGGCTATTTTTTTTTGTGGCTGGGACTTTAGGATGTGGAGGTTGCTCAGGACCTCTTATGGTCTATAGTCACTTCGCCATAATTACTAAAATTTTACCGAATCCACCGCCAGTAGGGATTTTTAACGTGCCAAACATCACATTGATACAGGACCTACGATTTTACTTCCTTATCCGAGAAGAAGGCATGTTTTTTAAATTTTCTCCACGTCCCTTGGGCGTACAGGTAAACATGCTATGCACCACAGCAAAATAACAATTTTCGTACTTATCGATTATAGAAAAGGCGATGTGTTTCCTGTTCAACCGTTAGATGCAGTTCATTATTACAAATTTAAAGCAATGCGCCAAGTAATATCACAAAGAAATTATTCTGTAATAAGTTTTTAATGAAATAAGTGTCGATATCTTTGATATATAACATTTTAATTTTCCAAAAACGTTTAAAGTTATTCAGTGCCTGGCGAAATGTTGATCATTTTAATTTTCAAGGGTAAAGCGAATTATTGCTGTACAAAAACGCTCCCACCTCTAATTCAATGTTAGATAGTATTCACTTTGCCTTAGGTCGAAACCGAATGTTAATACAAGCCGGAGTGTTGAAATCATGACGCCACAAATGTGGTCAAACAATGAATAATTCAAATGCATGCCATGTTGTAATAAATTAACATTATTCTAGGACTGGTCTCTTAATATTGAGCCTTATAGGGTAAAACACATTTTTGGTTTATAAACAAATTATTATAACTTCTCAAAATATCCCCCATTACAGTCAATATACTTTTGCATACGCAAGAACCGGTTTTAGAAACATTTTTCCACATCATTGTAGGTATGTTACTTACCTCATTTTTAAAAGTAACGACAGCTTCATCGGCCAAAGTGAAATGCATTCTTCGCAACTTATCTTTAACTCGTGAGAATAAAAAGAAATTATTGGTTACTATGTTGGCAATATACGTCAGATGATCCATCAATTTGACATCTTCTCCCTTTAATATGCTGATGTTCTAGTGGTAGTATATGCACGAGCATTATTATGATGTAACAAAAGCCCTTTTCTCGATCGCCTTTGTTCGGATTTTTGAAGGACATCCAACAAACAAACAAAAGTATACCATTCGGAACTAACAGTAAGGTCGATTGCCGAGTGCTACGGTTGCTACGCGTCCAGTAATTCTAGAAAAGGTGGCAACTATTTTCTTATTCTAACTTCATCCCGGTGCAGTCTTTATTGCAGGCGCCTCGTTTTCAAATACTCAAATAATTGAGTGTTGCTTTTACTCGGGATCATATGAATATCCCAACTTTCATCGCCTTTCACAATATTATATATTAGATCAGATGACACTTGGGAAACCTGTTTAAGTATAGCTTTGCTCCAATTAAAGCGATTTGCTTTTTGATTCTCTGATAAATTGTGCGGTATCCAACGAGCAAAAGTTTACGTTCATGTAGATGATTGTGCAAGATAGTATGATAGTATTGATCGCTTTCATATCGATGTCCAGGGTTCCCTGAATCGTCCGAATAGTAACATGGTGCTCTTCTTGCACAATCTCGATGTTTTACTCAGTTTAGGCGACCGTCGCGATGTTCATCGCTCAAAAATTGACGACCAAAACGAAATTCGTTGTGTCAACGTTTTACAGTAGCTAATGAACTTATCCCAAAGCCAAACACATATTTTGTCTCATCCAAACACTCTTGCCGACTTGATCAACGCTTGAAATTGTAAAAATTGGAAATGCTTGTTATTAAATTTCATGATTTTTTCACAAGTTGTTTAATTTAAAAACGTAATCTTCAAAACGCCATAATATTTTCTCTTTCTGTCACTTGCACTAAACTCGCGAAAGTGTGTACTCAATTTTCATAATAGCAATTATACCCAACAATCGCAGTTTCCTAGGTAGGCTCAACATTAAGGAAACAACACTCGTACTCTATATTCTTTTAATTTAATCTACTTAGTAGCTTAAAAATAAGATTTTTTAGCGGTAACAAGAAAAAGTGGTAAGAATTAGAATTGTTTGAAAAAAATTAAAAAGTTTTTGTAAAAAAAAAATCATTGCGGCACCTTTTTGCTTAAATGATTTCCCTAGTTCACTTGTACAAGAAAGCATTTATTTATTAAATTGTGTGAAATAACAATTTCCTTATTCGCATCAGTAATTTACTATATATTTATTTTACTTTGATGATTGATGAAGTATGATATTACAACTCGGCTCTGGTTGCTTCGTTATAAGTGAGGGCGTTAACAGTCAGCACTACGTTACGTTTTGTTATTTTTGAGAATTCCGAATATGCTTTAGCTAATTGCAATGCTGTTTTAAAAATGTGGTCGTTTGACTTAACAAAAGAGCAAACAATCGACCTACAATTTGAAAATTATAATAGTTAAGGTTTAATTACCGTTAATATTTATCTAAAACAATTTTTTAAAACATTTACTTACTTTAATCACATGTTGTTAGTTTAATAGCGTATTGGTATTATAATAAAAGGGTGTTTTTGATACGTAATAGTTTTTAAATGATTCCTCGAGACTTTATCTTAAACTTGAAACCGGATCACAGTTATCACGGCAATTAGTAGTCAGCTACACTACGGCTTGTATTAATGTTCGATTTAGCTTAGCTCTGAAAACGGCGAATAGTTGAAGACAACAGATCGAGTTGCTGATCGTGGTCTGCCAGTAATGCCTTTAACGAAGAATAGGTAAGAAATGCGTACTCATAGTCTAAGAAAATCCGTAATTGAACATGAGATTGCTGGAAATTTATCAAATCGCAACGTGCAAAGGATTTTAAGAAAAAAAAGTGTGATTCATATGTAATTTTTGTAGTTAGATGGTTCAAGATAATTGAAAATTATTCCCACATGAGCGTCAAAAGATATTCCCATCTTCATGATACAAATGAACAAACTTGTGGTTATTCGATTTAAGATAATCCTCGTATAATTTAAAATCAATCTTTGTGCAGCCCTAAAGTAACAACCTAGCTTCCTGTTTCATTGTCTTTAATTAACGGATTTTACTTTTATAAAAAAACATTATCAGGCAGTAACATGCTACAGATATCTATCATACCATCATACTATCTAGAGCAGGATGGCTCAGCAAGTCATAGTGCAGGAATTAGTATGGATATTTTATGGGAGTCGTCTTCGAATGGGATGCTTTGGAAGAAGGCGCCCACCTTGAGGATATTTAAATTGATTTAGAAATCTTGCAGAACTGAAAGTAAATATGAATGTTAAAATAAATGATATTCCACAACATATATTGAGCGCTACTAGAAGAGAGCTTTACTAAGGAGAACATTTTAATCCCACTAATTTAGAATAAAACTTTGAACAGTAAAACACATAATGAGTATCCATTTTTCTGGTCATAAATGAGATAGGGAATATAATTTTGGAGAAAAAATATTGCAACTTGAAAGATGTAGAACTCTTTACCGGAAAGATTTAGCAAAATCTTTAGAACAAATACGTTGTTCCTTGGTAAAACTACAAATTATATGAAACTAAGTTCGAACTAAATAAAGTGAAAGTTTGTTTTCACATTCAAATAGCTTTTCTACATTGTTTTACCCAATTATTTAAGGAATTTTTCTTAACGGGGCAATTGTTTAAGTGTGTTACCAATATAGTCTTCATGGTTTACCAAGGGCTAAATAAACTTGAGATACATTTGTGCAATCGAAACAAGGTAATATTTGTAAACATAACTTCTTAGATACTGGATTTATCTTGCATATGCAATCTCGTAGAAAAGAAATAATAAAGTTAATCTTCCCAAAATTGAACCTAACGGTCGTAAATAGTAGGATGTGTACAAGCACATTTTTTAAAATATTTTTTTAAACTCGACCATCATAAGTTCTATGCGTCTATGATAAGGATACTTCAAGTGATATATGACATGCTTTAAAATACTATCGTGTACTTGTGATATAGTTAAATATGGAGCAGTTGTAAAATCTTAAGCATAGCTAGTAAGGTAAAGTTTGCACAGTACAGTAGTAGCAAAATTTCGGTGCTCTAAGAAATCTAGAGAGGAACGAAGAATTGATAAACTTCAGGATCAGGCCGACAAAAAATATCTACTCAGAACGAAGCGGAGCTCATCTATTTGCTATTATTAGCAAAGTTATTGACGGACGATCAATCTGGCATCAATTAGAACTCCTTAAAGACGACGCTGGTAATAAAAACAATTTAATTATTAACAGAACCCAAGAAAGTTTGATAAGAATTTGTCCGTAAACATGTAGTTTTCCCAGACAACTTTTAGAAAATTATTTGTGTTTATTGATCGCCAAATATTCGTTAAGAAGAGAATTGTGTAAACGGCGGCGACAAAAGTGGTCGGTTTTTTGCAAATATATTGGTGGATCTTTGAACGCAGTCCCCATACTTTAGGTCATATTGAGGAACTATTACATAATCTAGTGTATTACAAATATTTATTAATATTTTACAAAATGTAATGCAATATGCATTTCTAGTTGTTTGTTTGTTTGTTCTTTTGGCGGTATTCGGAGTGCGGAATTTCCCTTGGCACCCTTGGACTGGAACTGTTATAGAGTCATTTCGCCATGCATACTAGAATTTTGCCGAATCTGTAAGAGTTCCATCACCAGTAGGGATTTTTAACGTGCCAAACATCACATTGACACGGGACTTACGGTTTTACTTCTTTATCCGAGAAGAAGGTATGTTTTTTAAATTTTTCTCCGCTGAAAAGTTTACTGACCTCGATCGGGTTTGAGATGGTGTCACTTGGGTGCAGAAACAAATATGCCAACCGCTGCACCACACTATCTAGAAATGTTATTTCTAGATAGTGAATTAAGAACATTGCTGGATCTAATGTAAACCAGACTGAACCAGTGGAATTCTCTTATAAATACTTACATCAATAAAAATCTTTAATGAAACAAAAGAAATCAAACAACGGAGCCAGCAGTCAGCGTTTATTATACAGGTTGGAAAGCGGCAACTACTCCATGAGGAAATCCATAAGAATAAATAAGACGGAATAATGAGTTGCGTTTATAGTAACAAGATAGCTAGATGTCGAGTAGTTATTTACGTGGTCGTATTGGAAATTTGAAACCGCGTTCTTGGATTTTATCAGCCATTGAACAATCACATATTGGAGTTAAATTAGCATGCCAGTTTTAAGTCTAGATGGATTATTATACGATAGAAGAAAAAGTGCAAATAATTAAATTGTATTATAGGTAATTCTTTGCGAAGTGTAGGTACGCGATTTGTTTGCAGTCAGTTTCCAAATAAACCAATTCCTAATAATAAGACAATTTTAAATACGGTTAAGGTTTTTGAAAAAGAAATAGTAAATTACAAAAACATAACTACTATTTTGGAATGATCTTATTGTTGGTCGGAAATGTCATCATACAGGTAATTAATTTTAAAATATAAATAGTATTACATAGCAGTCAATAAAAATGATTAAAACATAAACGCCAGACTTGCAACTTTGCAGTAACTGCAGACGTGAAGTAAGATAAAACCACTTGGTAAATATTATTAGTACAGTGGACCACAAATATATTCGTTTCTATGAGGTCATTTCTTTCCTTATGGTATAATCAAACGTTTATTATAAAGGTCGTAGTTATAAATCACATATTTTTATTCAGTAATAAAATTAAAACACATATGTAGCTTAAACAATATACTTGAAATGAAATTCCCTCTAAATAGGCGGATCTTGTATATGTAACATCAAACTAAAGTAGGAAAACTATGTTTTTACTTAACGAAAATATACAGTTAACCACAAAATTATCCGCACAAGCATAGTTCCATCAAATATATCGTTGTTTTAACTATTTGCTTTAAGGGTAAAACATTTTTTACATTCT
>JAHWXV010600208.1:0-13030 GCA_024586415.1 Phrixothrix hirtus | reverse complement strand
GAGCATGCGTGAGAGTGAACGGTGCGGTTAGTGAGTACTTTGAAATTGAGCAAGGTGTGAGACAAGGATGTGTGATGTCTCCTTGATTGTTTAATATATTTGTGCAAAAATTCGTGAAAAGTGCTTGTGAGGACTTGAATGGTATAAATATAGGCAGCGTGATGTAAAAGTGTTGATGTATGCACATGATGCAGTACTAGTAGCTAAAGCATGAGCCAAATACAACGAATGTTGAATAAATTTATCGAAGTGCGTGAAAGTATGGATCTGAAAATCAGTAGTGGAAAAACAAAGGTAATGATGCTAAATAGGATAGATGAAAAGGAAATATGTCAGCTGAAGTTGTATAGCGAGATAATTGAACAAGTGGATAAGTTTGCTTACCTTGGTAGAATGTTTGAAATAATGGGGGAATAGATAGTGAAATTGAAAACAGAGTGAATGCAGGGAGGAGAATAATTGGTAGGATGTGGTCAGTAACCAAGAGTAAACTGTTAAGTATGGAAGCAAAGAAGGCTGTATACAATAGTGTACTTGTTTCAACTGTTTTATATAGCAGGAGACTTGGGTATGTCAGAAGAATTACATGATTACAATAAACGCCATAAGTATGAGGTACCTAAGAGCTGCATGTGGCAAAACGAGACGTGACAAAGTAAGGAATGAATTGGTGATGGATACATGTCAGGTGAAGGAGACACTGCATGAACTGTACAAAAGAAGTGCGTTAAGATGGTTTGGATATGTGGAACGAATGAGTAATAGACCCTTAACAAAGAGAATATATGAGACAGGTATGAATGGAAAACTAGGTAGGGGTAGACCGAAAAAGAGATGGTTGAATATTATTGAAGAAATTATAAAAGGAAAGAGAATAAAGAGCACAAAGAATAGGAGAGCTTGCCATAAACGTTGCATGAATTTAATGGAAGCAAATGAAGTGTGTAAGGACAGAGAGGAATGGAGAAAAGTTGCGAATGGGTTATAGAGATAGTAGGATTGGTGGGTAATAGTGGGATGGTGTGGATACTGCAGAGTGCCAGGAGTTGGCGTGAAGGGCGGTAGTAGTGAGTGGGGGTTGGTATATGGGTACATGCAGTGGTTGTGAACGTGGTTTTACCTACCCCGCTAAGGGAATGGCATGATTGTTAGTAGTAGTAGTAGTAGTAGTAGAATTAGTAATTTGTCATCAAACATTTTAAATTACCAAAATTCTATAACACATTTAGGAGTCTATTCTGTACACCTCTATAAACTCTATAACCACTGCAAATGTATAATCTGTAAAACCTACAGAACTTGCTGTTCTATACCCTTTGCAGTTAATACAGTACTGTAGAAAGTAACTGTCACTATTTAGTGACCGAAACTAGACTGAAGCTGTTACAGTGTAAGGTTATATATACATTTTAATTATTGTTGTCATAAAAATTGTGGTCAATTTATATATACATTATAAAAAGTTTTCAAGCATTTAAAAGAGTAATTTACAAAATGAATCACAACCCAGAACCAATATTAATTTTGTATTTATTATTTGAAGAAGATAATAATAGATAGATAGGCTTCTATAAATCAAAGTAATTACTACATAATTTTGTTTTTATTTAATGTAGATATCACCTACAAACAACACACATTTTCAGATACTCTAAAAATAATTACATAAATTTCATAATTTCAACCTACAAAATATGAAATACTTATGCATCTTAAATTAACATTTTCCATTGTTTCTCTTTTTAATTAATAATATAATTGGTTTTCTTAATACATAATTACCAAATAACTATACAAATTCAAAACCTTACAAAACATCTAATTAATGTTTATTTTGTGTACGTAACCATAACCATATATTTAATAAAATAATCTGAAGTTAGCTGTACTACAGTACAGCATTAGATACAGAATTTTTGATTTGCGGTTCCATCTGCAGAATTGTAATATTACCAACTCTGTAACATTTCAATTTTCAGAGCATTATTCAGTACAGAGTTTATAGAGATACCGCGCTACAGCGAATTTGTACAGAATAGACCAATTAATCATACCGGCTATATTGCTAGACTCATTTAGGTAGTGGTTAGCATATTTGCCTCTGTTTCCATAAGACTCGGGTTCATACACCATCTAGATCGGTAAATTTTTCGGTGGGAAAAATTTAAAAAACATGACTTCTAGTAGAAGAAGTGGGTAAAATGATAAAACCTGTGTCACTGTGATGTTTGGAATTTTAAAAATGACTACTGGGAATACAACTCCTGGTTCGGCAAAATTCTAGTAGGGATGAAATGGCCATAACAGTTGAAGTCGAGTGGACGACGAGCACTTCTGCATCCAAAAGCTTCACGCACAAAACAAGCCTACCTATAAGCTATATTTTCAGTTAATTACCTTAGAAATGCTGCATACGTTAACCACTAGGTACCATTGTAACAGTTTTTCTTTAGAATAAATAAATTATCATTAACCAAAATAAAAAAGTGACAGTTAATTTGTTACAAAATGATAAATTGGTTAGTTTAGAAAAACGCCTTTATGGCGGATTTCAAGAAAATAGGATAGGTATCAAACTTCATAATACTCATATATCACAATGTGAAACAATGCGGGATCCAAAAATTATGGTACAGAATATAGTGTTATTTCGGATTCAAGTCAACTTCCTCCCAGCACCGACGTCAGCGATCTAACTTGTAGCAAGTGACAACAGTTTAAACTGTTGATTGAATAATGCACCACTAGAAACGTTCTAAAACCTCTTGCCTACTTGCCCGAGTCCTTTTTAATGGTAATTTCAGAACATCTTATAACGATTCAGCCTATTATCTCTAAATCAAGCAGTACGATGTGTTTCATGAATCAGTGACTAGGTAACGTAGTAACAGGTCTGTGCAAGATTTGTTAAATATAGCTGCATTAAACGTGACCGAAAATTCAGTTGAAATGTTTTAGGGTAGTGATGCAACTGCAGTAGAAAATAGCTTCGCCTTACTCATGTTGGGCATGTTTCCCGATATTCAGGTACGTTAAATTTTTTGAATTTGTTAACCTAAAATTATAAACAATTTTTATAGCAAAACGTGTATGAAGAAGTCTTGGAAGTTCTGGGGCCAGATCGGGCGATAGAATCTACAGATCTTAATAAATTGTGCTACCTTGAATTGGTGATCAAGGAAACCATGCGTTTATTTCCAGTTGGACCAGTTCTGGTTCGAGCAGTAACTGAAGATATTAAATTAGGTACAATTTATCGTTGATGTTATCCAAATCACCCTCATTATCCATCATCATTATTTTTTAACTTGCTCGATACAACATAATATAAGGAAGATGGTAAAATGCTCCAAACGTTTGTATTCTTTCATCACTAGTAGATTCAAACTGCATTAATTAGGTAACAGTTTTTGAATTTGGCAGGCATACATTGATCAATCATTTTCTAATCGAAAAAACGTTTCTAAAAATAGCGAACTTTACCTCATTCGGGAAAACTATTCGAAATGAGGATCTACTCGCTTCAATTTCCAAGACGTTACGTGACGTTGAAAACTTGATACAGTTTGTTTTAACCGTTACATTTCTAAGATGGTTCCTAATATATTTATTTTGAAGGAGTACTTCATGATACTTTATAACACTTCCCATTTACTTGATTTACTATACAAATTTATCTAGATATGATAGATATGACAAATAATGTCAGAGTCATCCATTGTTTATATTAGGAGGTATTGTAATATAAATAAAATAAAGAAGAATATTTCTCCTAAAATTGGCACGAATTTTAAAAATTAATTTGGCACAAGTGAAAAGCCATGAAACTGTAATATGAACAATTGTAAGGCTTATCGCAAAATATTTTTAATCTAACTAAATAAGCAACAATATAAAGGTTTTCATTTTTAACCAGCGTAACACAGCACTAGCAGACCAATAGTTTCGCTTTAGTGGGTCTCATCAGTGCTGGATGGCTATGCACTCCGGTTCAAAATGCAAAACTTCCTTTTAAACATATAAACCTGTATGGGTATCGATGACAAATAATGGCAGAGCCATCTATTGTTTACTGAACTAGCGTGCATAGCCACCTAGCGCTGATGAGCTCTACTAGGGCGACATCACTGGTCCAGTTTCATGGCTTTTCACTTGTGCCGAATTAATTTTTAAATTCATGCTAATTTTAGGAGGAATCTTCTTCTTTATTTTATGTACATTATTCAAATATACTAAAACTAAAACAATTTTTTACTTTCTCTTACCCTATATGAAATACAGGTCTTCAAACAAAATCTTTATTGTCGAAATTTTTGGGTTTTTGGGTCCCATGAGCACGAACATCGAGTGTGTGTGTGTGCGAGGGTGTGTGCGTGGGTGTGTGCATGCGTGCGTGCGTGAGTGCGTGTGAGCGAGTGCGTGCGTCTGTGTGTGTGTGTGTGTGCGTGTGTTCGTGCGTGTGTGTGCCTGTGTGTGTGCGCGTGGGCTTTGTGTACCTTTGTGTACCTTTGTGTGTGTGCGTGCGTTCGTGTTTTCGCGCGTGAGAGAGTGCATACTTGTGTGTGTACGAGCGTGAGTGCGTTTACGCGTGCGTGCGAGTGTATATGTGTGTCTGTGTGGGTGTGTGTGTGTGTGTCTATGTATCTGTGTGTCTGCCTGCGTGCGTGCGTGCATGTTTGCGTGCGTTCGTGAGTATGAGTGTGTGATGTGCCTGTATGTGTGTGTCTGCCTGCGTGCATATGTGCGTACGGGCGTGCGTGCGTTTGTGCGTGTGTATGTGGGTGTGTGGGGCGGCGGGAGGTGTGTTTGGGTGCGTATACGTGCGTATGTTCCTGTAAGCACGATAACTCGAAAATGAAAAGTCCTAGATAAAAAAATTTACATTTGAATTTAAATCTATTCATGCACCCGACTGCAGCAATTTCACTAAAATTGGACAGCCGAAAGTGCCATTTTACCCTTGTCATATTTTGGTTTCTTGGGATTTTATCGAAATCAGCTGTAACGATTTTTTAAAATTTACTGTAATTCTTAGACTTTTAACGTTCTTATATAATCTAGGTGTTTCTCTGAAAATATTCTGTGACTGGAGCAACCGGAAGTACTTTTACCGTTAGGTCTGAATAAAATAACTGTGAAATTAAACGCCCTGGCTAAATGAATATTTACATTTGTGGCAATTATCGCCTTTTTATGTAAAATTTAGAATTTGTTTAAAATCGAATAACTGGAAGTATCACTTTATTTCTGTCATTTTTAGATATTTTTCGAATTTTTCTCCAGGTTTTCTTGATATTGGCTTTAATGATTTTTTAAGACTTAGTATATTTCTTGACTACTTAATTTAGTTTTACATTAATTAAAGGGTTTCTCTAATAAATTTATGAAAAAGAGTGATCATATGAAAGTGAAAAATCATATTTAAATTTTCTATCTTCCATACAGCAGACGGCTACAATTCAGTTAAAATTGAATAACTTGAAGTTTTCAGGTTATGTTGGCGTTCCGCACATAATAAACAAAAATTTTAAATTTACCGCCGTATGTTCGCAGTAAACTACGTGGTTGGAAGGACGACAAATAAATAAATAGAGATTTTTCGGGTAAAACACGAGAGACGAGTTTTTCTATTCTCCGTGACGATTGAAAAATATGTAATAAAGTTAATTGACAGTTATGGGCGATTTTCACTCTTGTGAATTTCGGCGGTGTATAATTGGTACTAACTCGTTGCGAGACCACCGCATTATGGCAGTCAAATGCGCGTAGGTCGTACATGAAAGAATTAGTCGTGTGAGTGATTTCTTTCTTTTTTTGAAGTTCCCGGTTAAGTGTAAGGTTTCCTCCGGTGTAGTGTGTCGGAATAACAGGCCTGAGAACTCGAATAACTGGTTCCTGAGGATTTACATGCCTTTTTCCACCCAGTTTGCAGCTTCAGTGGACATGTGAGTTCCCTCTGCGAGTGCAGGAACCTAAAAAAATCACGACTGACGATTTTGGTTGTGAGCAAGCGAGTAGCCTAGTAAAGCGTCGACTAAGACTAAGGTACTTATTATCACATTGTTTTTTTGCTTCCCTATTGTTTGCCTGTAAAGGGCGAAGTGAAATGTCAATGCATATCGGCGAGAATTCAGTTTACCTTATAGTCGCGTCTGCCAACTATTGTAGAGGCTAGCTTAAACCTTTCTGTTGGGTGCCTGTCAATATATATTTCCTGTCCAACCTATGGGTGCATTCACTGCATTAACTGTGACTGGTATATTTAGGCGATAATTTTAGTTTATAGTAGATTGATTAGTCTTCCCCGTACCTCTTTAATTAGGCCACATTCGAGAGCCAGAGAAGTTTACCTGTAACATTTTGTGTCGTGCTGTTTTTGTGTATTATAATAAACCGTTTCTTTAGCCAAAGATAAATACTTAGGATTAGTTAACAGTTATTACTTTGTATTTCAGGGCATATATGTTAGTTATGGTACCCCTCTCTAGCCACGGTCTAAATTTATATTATTATTTGAGGCCCAGGTAAGAGTCAAATCCGGAACAACACAGTTATGTCACGGGACCGTTTTTGCTTGTTTCGAAGAACAGTTGATTCAGAATACGGCCTAAAGGGAACAGTGGCGCCCCCTCTAAACTTCCAATCCTTGTATGTATTTCCAGCGTTTTCCTTAGATCACGGACGTGCTGGTGCAATTTGTCGCGGAACATCTCCTCCGAAAAGCTAGCGGGACATCAGTAGCGTTGTAGGGCGTAACTCCATTATTCTTGCGATTTCTAATCTTTTTGTTATCTTCTCGAAAACATCAATAAAAATTTTATTTAAAACTTTCTACGGCTCCTATGTGTTTGATATGCTTTCATGCGAACTCAGTTTACCTGAAAAAATACGCTGAGGCGAGTTATTAGAGAAAATCTCCCGAGTTAGGTAGCGTTTTGCGTGTGTAGGAACTTAGATAGGTGACCGTTACAATTATCTTCCTCAAAATAAACGTCAACAATATCTTAAACATTTGTGTACATTTACATATTTGTATATCTATGTACGTAAGAGAAAGTCGCGTATTGTCTCACACCTGTGTTTTTAGTCCTTAAAATATTCATATAAAGCTCATGCTGAGGAAGCATTCTATTTATCATATTTTTATGAACAAACTTTGTTTATTATAAAGCTTTTCCTTAAAGTTGTACGCGTTTACCTCATTCCAGTAGTTTGAGATTTTCATTCTCTTTTTGTGGTTCAAGTTTTAACTCAAAATTATTACATTTCCTTTTACTAAATGCAATGCCTCCTATGAACTGTTGTACGTTTTGATGATGATACATTTTGATAAAAGAGCACATGTTGCTATATGTTGGACTCATTTCTGTTTGTTAGGTTTTGTGTTAAGGCTTCGTGAGGCGAAAATTACTTTTCACTGTTATTGGCATTTTTCCTTACCTTCTGAAATTTAGCATAACATCACATTTATTTGACTTCCAGAAGGAAGCAAGTTTTTCCTTCAGTGAAATTTTATTGATTTCGGTGAAGTGACGTCTTTAGGCCAGAAACAAAGATATCAATAGCAGAATCATCAATGTTAAAAATGTATGCTTTAATTTTGCATAAGGTACCCATGTTTCCAAATTGTATTGGTATTACTTTCTCAGCTCTTGCTTTCTATAATGTCTTAAGTTGGAATTACATTGAATTGTGATTTAAAAAACGATTTACTATTTGGGAATTATGGTTTTTTAATTTTAGAAAAGTGCATAGCTCCAGCTGGCAGTTCGGTTGCAATGCTTATAATTTGTTTGCACAGAGATGAAAATATTTGGCCAGATCCTTTAAGATTTGACCCGAATCGATTTTTAGCTGAAGAAGTTGCAAAACGTCATCCGTATAGTTGGTTACCATTTTCTGGAGGGCGGCGTAATTGTGCAGGTAATGTATTTTAAATGATGTTCTTCGCTTAATATTTATTTATATTCTGTCGTAGGACCCAAATTTGCTATGATGGCTATGAAAACTTTGTTAGCAACTGTGGTAAGAAAATATAAGGTATCCACGGATTATAAGAACATTCAAGAAATTAAACTGAAGCTTGATATAGTTTTGAAACCCGTTGACGGTTATAAAATATCTATTAAGTTAAGAAATTAGTTTAAATTGTCTTTTGTTAGGAGAAATTGCACAGGATCAATTACATAAAACTACCGCAGAACGAGTGAATAGGGGCACCTTTTTGGTACTTTGATTGCTATCAATCTCAATGAATTCTTTACTTCAATTTTGAATTAGACGTTTGTGTATAACCTTGCTAAATAATATACACACCTTTCTCTGCATACAAGTCTGCTTAATAGATATTTTTAAATTATTGTCCCTATTCACTTTGATGATGGTGGTGAATTGGTAAATGTGTTATTTTTTATGTAAATCTCTTTTCGAAGATCAACTGGGGTTAATAGGGACATCATTTATAACTTTTAAAAATTGCTTAGTGGCTAAAAAACTGAAATGTATTATATTTGTTAGTTTTTCACAAAATTACACTGGAAAAGTTAGTTTTACTATCATACTTCAAGAAAATCATGTTTGGTGCCTACATAAGAAAAGGAGCAATGGAAACAGCTTTTCTGTGACTGCTTAAGTTTCTGGTTGATTTAATACCTCACAGACTTGAGCTCCGTAAGATCATATTCATCTGCGACATCAGGAAATGTGTAATTATTGTTTAAGGAAAGTTTCACGAAATATTTGTTAATACTCGTAGCTCCTTTCCCACTTTCTAGCTATATTTGAAATTTACCCTGACTTAGCTTTCTACTCTGACTGATCCAACCACTTTCTCTTCTTTCTCATTATTTTCGTATTCACTTATGTGAACATCCTCGTGTTAAAGTCATCACCTCTTTTTTTCTCATCTTTTAAGTTCCTGTTGTGCAGTCGATTAAAAAAAGGTAGACCGCTTACAGAGCATGTGTTCTCAATGTTGGGAGTGGGTTTCTTGTGCACAGCCTGCAGAAAGTTTATTACTTTTGGTCCCAACATGTTTTAGGTAAGTAAATACTAGAAGTTTTCGCCACGTAGAAATTCACTTAAAATTTTGTGAACTATAAATTTTATAAATACAAGAATGAGGGCCTACAACGTTCTGATTCTATGTCACTTAGGCCAACAGTTCGGCTTGATGGAACGGCTAGTCGCTCTTTCCTACCCCTGTTTGGTTCTGACTTCATTGTTGTAACGCATTTCCTTCAGTAATGCTGTGAGGGTATCACTTACTAAAAAGGCAACTTTTCGATCTTCCGGATTGACCTCATGAAATTTTTGAGGAACCCTTCACCTCTTCGTTGGAAACAAACTTGTTTGCTGAAGCTTGATTATAAATCCTTTTCAAGTTTATCATTGATTTTCATTATGTCAAGAGTCTGCTTAAGAAATCCAGGCAAATCCTTTCTTACAAAGGGCTTGTTTTTCTTTACCTCAGTTACTATTTGATTCAAAAGTACCTCCAACATTCTTCAGAGACCTGAACACAACAACGTTCAAAGGCTGTGTTAAATACGCTGACTTGGCTAAAAAAAATTAAGGACACTTTATGTTCAACCCTTGTTTAGACCACAGCGGGTGACACATGTAGACTGAGATTGTTTCCAATGAAAAGTTTTCTTCCTTGGAATCATACGAAATGTAGCACAATAATCGTATGTAGCCTATCGAAGAAGAAATCACTATCAACTCATCCAGACTTACATATATTATATTTTTACCTATGAGGACCTCAGTGAATTGAAAGACCATAAAAGTATGTTGATTTGTAGATTATAGAGCTATGAATAAGAACCTCTGATGAAGTCGCAGCAAAAAAACACCGATATCTCATCTTATGGTTCTTCAGAGATATTTATAGGTATTTTAAGTATTAGGTTGAGATGCCCTGGTGCATCTAACAAACAGGACTTATAATACTTTATGTTTAGGTGGTAAAGGACACAGAGATCCTGTGACATCATAAAGGTAATCATTGATTTCTTTGGAGTTCGCACTTGCTCTGGCGTTTTTAATATCTTGACATATTTCTTAAAAGCTTTTCTTTGTGCCTTTCTAAGAAGTTCCATGTCCAATCACGACCAGGGAGATTTCCCATAAATTTTGACATAACCTTAGCCTCTCAATCCAAGTTAAATTTCACAGAGCACCTTATGTCAAATCCACTTAGCGGATAGCCCTAGTGAGTACATTTTGTAACGGTATTATCTATATCTTTCTCCATATCTGGAGTCAAGGCTGTTTGCCCGCCCATTTTCTGAATCAGTAGATTTAATCCTGAATAATATCGCTGAATATCTGATTTTCATGCCGCAAACTTCGTGCCTGTAGCTCTTATTGATAGCCATTGTTTTAGATCTAAATGTGCCTTGTATACCTGTTTAGCATGCACAGGAGAATGTGTTATAGAATTGGGGTTAGTTGTATACGTTCTATCTACTTTTGAATGAATGCCTGTGAATAATAAATAAACTGCATCGGTAAGATAAGTCTGTCTAAATAATCAAAGTGTGAAAAAACTATCCTAAAGGAGCAATAATATAACTTCTTTGCTAAAATGCGACTGACCTGAGTAGTATAAAGACATAAGATCATTAAGTATACTACCGTGCTATCTAAAGTTTCGGAAAAAGTAATTGAAATGCAATTACGCGAATACCTCACAACCCTTTAGTATTCTATCTGACAATCAATTGGAATTTCGATTCAACATGGCTGTACCACTGCACCGCTGAGCGTTGTCAACGGCGCACTGGAAGCTACTGCCCAGGCAGAATGTTTAGTTATTGATACGTATTAACAACTCCTAAATTGACTAAAAGGTGTTTGGTTACTATGTATTTCCACCATCCTAAAACGTTTGTATAACGTATATGTCACTAAAATGGAGAATAGCAGATACTTATATATTACTTGTTTATCACCGTTGTAATTACGTTTGTGTAACTAGAGAGCTACGTGTTAATTCCGTTACAGTTTAGTCACTGAAACTTGTAATTACTTTGCTCGCTTCTAATTTTGTTGTTTCTATTTTACTCAAGTTACTTTGTAAAGCATATTATATTCCTATCATTTTGTATAGAAACTTCTTATGAGGTTACAAGGAATGTACTAAACAGTAAATATGGATGAATACTTCTATAGTAATTTAAATGATATAATACGTGCGTAGCATGTACAGCGTTTCTAAAATAAAAACAAATACCACGTTTTTGATAAATGTGATTATGATACCTCCATAGAATATAAGCGCCTCGAGAATATCCACATTTATAAAAATGAACATTACAAAAATTATATAAAAAAACCACTAAAGTAGTTTAAGCGAAAATATACTATATATTTTCACGTAAGTTATAGATCTAATGTATCTGAAGTAAAAATAAATAAAATATTAACAAAATTATTCAAACTAAATAACGTTATTCATTGAATAGTGTTGATAATTTCGATAAAATATGGCGATGTTCACATAAATACTTTTGAGATGTTACATTTTTATTTAATTATGTTACGGGGAAAAATTATTTATATTTTGCTTGGATAGGCTACAACGTGAAGGCCGGACTCTTTCTTTTCAGGACTTCTCATTAACGGAGGGCTTGGTTGTTCATATCTGGCTAAACGGGTTGATAAATAACAATTCAATAAACCTTCATAAGTTATATATTACAAATGAAAACAAATAAATGGTTATTTACAAATTGAAAAGTATTTACAATATCAGTACGAAAAGTTCAGAATAAACGTATACGAAATAATAATGGAATTATCAAAATAATTAGCTATGCATGCTGTAATGCTAAAATAACTATGTACAAAATAAACTGAAGAAATGAGCATTTAGCTATTCTTTCGTGTCTAGAACGACGGCAATTAAATATTGAATATAAATTCGTAAATCTCAAGGAACGATGGTATTTAATTATCGTTGACAGCAATCGGTTTGCTTCAGCTAATGTTAAATTTTAGCAACGGACGGATGATAATGTTAAATTATTATCAATGAAATTAATTAATTAGCGCTTCTCATAAAAGAGCCTTAACAACAATAATTAATTTCCACAAGTCTTAAACGAATGCTAGAATGCATTTGGAAGTTGTATAATAAGGGGTATCGTATCAATGCTGTTAGCAATAATACATAAAACGGTAATAATCGACCTAAAGAAATGTCTGTGCTCCAGTTACGGAAATCCTCTTGCGGTGTGGATATCTTTCAACGCAAGTTCCTGTCGCCCTGGTAACTGTAGGAAGCGTTTACGAGAATTACCTGCGGGTCTTTCGGGATCTTTCGTCGAATTCTACAGGCAACTGCGACGTTAGAATAGGACAGACAGCGCACGGTGTACGGCTGTGGTTTTCAGGATTCTCCAGCTATTTTGTCGCCCAAGCAACTGTCTAACTGGAGGATGTGATCGAGCCCTAGGTGATGCTACCTGCTGCCCTAGCAACTAGGTCTCGTCAGCGACAGCAAGAAGGTTTTACAACTTCCAAGCGTAAACTAGGTTCAACGGCTCAATTATGTATTTTAAATCAAAGGTTGACTCAACAAGCGGACCCCCTTAGGAGAGCGCGATAGGACCTAGCGCGTCGCTTTGCGGCTGCAGGCAGAGTATCTCGCCTTGCGTTCATAGGTGAAGTGAATCGGTTCGTGGTTGACACCAGGGAATCTAGCTCGCTTCGTGGCTAAAGGCGAAGTCTATCGGTGAGCTCGGCTCCGCTGTTGGAGTCGAAGTATATCAAGCGTGCTTGTGTCGCTCTTTATATACTAATTTAAGACACAGTATCTTTGTTCCACTAGCGTGACTTATTTGTTATTTCATTCTTGCGCTTTACAGTAACACTGTACATAGAACTTGCAACATATTCATATTTAAAATGGTCTTATTTTATCTAAATACATTATTTGTAGTTTGTCTAATTTTAATTAGATAAACTACTAGATTTACAAACATTTATATATATATATATATATATATATATATATATATAT
>JAHWXV010600184.1:0-10286 GCA_024586415.1 Phrixothrix hirtus | reverse complement strand
TTTAGTTCAAAATTGCATTTTTTTTTAGTACATGATTTTTCCGGTATTTTTGAATTTAGGCGGGTATTTAATTAACTAGTCAAATTGGTCATAGCAATATATGGTCTCTTGCATTATTTAACTAAATAATCTCAAATTTAGCGGTAGAAAAGTTTAGACAATATTGGGGGATGAAGACATCAGAACCGATGAACTAGTTGATAACATTGCATTACTTTATTTTGTAGCCAGAAGTTTAAATTGAATTAGAAATTCTTGTTTTAAAGCCTTCCTTTACATCTTATTATGTCGATTAAAGATCTTTGTAATAAACTTTGATTCTGAATTGTTTACAATGAAACATTGAGTTAAATGTGATTTCAAAAATGTTCTTAATGAGGTTTGTTTTGTAATTTCAATTAGCCTTTCTCCCCACATTCCAATCTGCAAACTTGACAAAGATCAGAACCGAGTATTAAAAACAAATTTTAAGGAAGAATTTATTTACCTCCTTAGAACTTTGCAAAGATTATTTGAAATGAAGGTCGTTTTATATAAAAAACATGGTTAATGGTTAACGATAACTAAGAGCAACTCACAAACGCAGCTTATAGGCGTACCTTACTAAAAGAATTTACATGTACACTTTACAGGCGCAGCTTACAAGTGTAACTTAGTCTCACAGTTTCTAGGGGCAAATTGCAAACGCAACTTACAATCACAGCTTACAGGCGCTGCTTACAAGAACAACTTACTAGGTCCAACCGAAAAACTAGAGGAACTGAATTTTGAATCGAAATTGAAAGTAAAGGAACAAAAGATACTAATCGCAATTTAATAAATAATTATGAGTTGAAGTTGTACAAATTTTGCACAATCAAGTAAACATTTGAAATCACAAGATGAACAGTCGTTTGTTTTCTTATTTTAGGCCTGTTTATAACGATGTAATATTTTATACAAAAATTGCACAAACTGTCAAAGTTATAGATAGCCAAATGTAACGTAGTAGTTTTCATTTAACTTACTATAACATATTATTTTATTTACTTAACTGTAATTTTCGTAGTTTGTGCATTGTTTGTATAAAATATTGCATCGTTACAAATAGGCCTTAAAGAAAAGATGTAGCTCTAACAAAATGAAGTATAAAATTGCAATTGAATTACAAGAAAATGGGTATAGTTTTTGTTTTTGTGCCATTTTTATCAAAAGAAGTTAAAACAAATGCTTGACATATAAATATATAAACATGAATACAATACAGTTTGGAATAAACTAATTCTTAAAAATACTTCAATTGATTCAATTTTATCTGCATTAATGTATTAATGACATTAATGCATAAAAGACACCATTTTCAGTTTTTGTTATGAAACATCAATTGCCACACAAAAATGTTATAAAATTAAAATTTGACAAATGCAGCTGAAAGAACGCCTAGGGTTAACGACTTACTGAATAGGCAACCACTTATACTGTCATTTGGGTTGCCAGACACATAATGATTTAAAATATAATTCAGTAAATTCTGATACATATGCTAGCTAATTTTACAATTGCAACAAAAACTAAACAACATAAATGATTTTATAGTTATTAAGATTTATAAATAAACATATTTTTTTTAACAAAACAATATAAATGTACCTAGTGTAAATTACCTTTTATAATTAAAACTTCATTACAAACATTCTATGAAAATATTTGTCCTTTATATTTTTAGATAGTTCAATTAAAAACAACAGGTCAATTGTTTCTAACTCTTCAACAAATTAAATAATACTTTACTTGTTATTTGATTATTTTGGGAATCCACGATAAGGTCACACTGTTTTGTTTAGGTACAACAAACCTTTACAATTTTAAACAAAAACAACTTTTGCCTTGAATAACTGACTCACAGTTCTTTAAGTCCTCGGTATTTAAATTATATTATTACACACAATGAATTTATGAAGCATATATGATTATCAAAAAAATTAGAATTTGAAATCAAGGTAGTTCATATCTAATAAAAATTGCATCTATTAACATATAATTTAAGTGGCCTTGGAAAATTAATGAAAGCTACAAGAAGACCTTCATAAAATCAAGGTTGACTACGGCCCGGTATTTCTGTTATAACTTAAGATTCAGATTACTGTGGTTGCTAAGAAAATAAAGCGGGGTTTAAGGGAGCTACAACTGGAATACTTCCTCTGTGAAGTGTAATTTGCGTTGCCTATATTGATAAATACAAGCTTATGCTGAGTATTGTAATAACATAAAAAACAAGAGCAAATCCGGCTCGCGAGTTTAATTTAGAATTCAAACCTTTTGCATAGAAAAATTGATTATTTAGATCAAACACAAATATGATTGCCACTTGGGAAAAAATGTATTTATAAAAATACCAAACAAGTAATGTAAATGAAGTAGGGCAGGTACGCCCCCAAAATTGATTGATAGCGATTTAGAATTCAAACCTTTTGCATAGAAAAATTGATTATTTAGATCAAACACAAATACACTTGGGAAAAAATGTATTTATAAAAATACCAAACAAGTAATGTAAAATGAAGTAGGGCAGGTACGCCCCCAAAACTGATTGGTAGCAATTTATAAGATCATAATAAATTTATTTTTTGGAAAAGTGGTAAAATGTTCTTCTTTGGGATAATGTAAATATCAAACTGCAAGGATGGTTTGAAAAATGCGCGTAGTGCTACCTATTAGTCAATAGCAAACATAGACATTTTATTTGGTAAAGCAGTTGCACTTATCATATTAGCATGGATGAATTTACAATTCGTTTTGAACTGGGAAAATTTCTACCGAAATGATAAATGTTTTGGGAGAATTTCCCCCTCCAAAAACAATGATTTATAAGTGGACACGTCAGTTTCAACGTGGTCAAATAAGTATCGAAGACTACCTCCGCTGTGGACGCCAGAAATCATTGTTCACGGAAACTTCTAAATAATCTTCAATATTGGGAGTTCTCATAAAAAATGTACTTTTCCTGGCAAATTCAAAACCAACTTCCTCATTAGAAATACTAGTGACTTTATCCACATAACGTTTGATGAATTTTTCCCATGAAATTTCGCTAAAATCTAGTCATCAATAATCATATTACTTACGACCATATTTTTCGCTATATCTTGCAAATTTTCGTGTTCGCTTTGAAAACTCGCAAACACATCAGGACATAATTCGTTTTCACTTCCTGCGAATAGATCTTAACCTTCGATTGTTGACTCAGTTTCAACACTTTGGTTTTCTCAATGACCTTCTTCGTCGTTGCTTTTATTTAGTTTAATAATGGATTACAAAATGTTTTATTGGTTATATTTGGGTTTTTCAGTGTTTCCTTCTTTTCTTTGAGGCACTGTAACTTTTTTGCTTGTAATTACTTCTGTTCCATCGAAAACATTTCTTTTTGATTTTTTAATTTAGTGTTTTATACTTATACAATTTTTAAAGTTTTCAGTAAAAGTGCTTCAAATAGAACCATACGTGTTACGTTTACCTTAATTGCAAAAGTCTGTTCATTTGGTAAAGCTGTAACTTCTTTCCAAATACTTGCCGATGTGCCTTCACTGTTACTCATTGATGGGTGTCCAGGAGAACCTATTTTATCTAGATTGTGAGATTTTTGATCATTGTTTTTGTTTCTTCCATCGCTCAAAGTTTCGGATTCGTAGTATTCTTCTGATATAATTTTATCATTAAAGGGCACAATAGCCCTTTTCTTAAAAGCACTTTTAATCTAGGCGATACATTCAAAAACTGGTTATTTTCTCTGCTTTTCAATTAATATTACCAAATCAAGAGGCTGAAATAAATGAGTGGAGTATTAAAGTAGCTAAAACTATTTAAATACTTGGACATTTATTTGGGTTGAATACCTATCATAGGACTGGTTATTTTTACGTGAAATTTTAAATCAGTGTCCTTTTGAAATAATTTTTAAAGACGTCAACTTCCATCATATACCGTTCATGAATTTTCCGCAAACAGTCCAAACGCTCTAATTTTTAAACACAATTGATGGTGTAATCTTCATTTCAAAAGCATTGTACTCCAATAACACCGTAGTAGTTTTACATCCAGGTCATCTGATTTTTCTACAGATGGATCCCCCCACTACTTTACTTTTGTTTTGATTTCGTTGGCGGGATATACTTCCGTTTCGTTGTAAACGTCTATTTTACCTGAATTGTAGCTTTGTTGTCCATTTTCAGTATTTTTGGGATCATCTAAATTTTAATTGTCTTTGTGGCTACATTATATAAAAATTCCTCCTCGTATATTCAGCTCCTAAAAAGTTTAGGTTGGCTGCCTAAACAATATCGATCGGCGATAATTTCATTTAGCACAACTTGGAAAGTTTTTAGTCAACTAGTCTAAATTTTTTCCTACACAACACAAAAGTAAATGGTGATATTGTAGCATTTGGAAAAAAGTCTACTATTGACGAACTTGCGTTTTTAAAAGCAATATTTTATAAATTATACCTTTCCAAACTGTGCCCTTTAATTTTTACATTATTATTTTGGAAATTAATAGGAATAAAACTGCGGCGTCTGTGGTTATTATGGACTATGTCCAAAAACTTACCGTTTTCATTTTTAGATTTAATTTCATTTTATTATGCGAGTCAAAATTTCACATGTTTTGATGCCTGTCTGTCCGTGCTGAATCGTTTGTCGCTGATAATTCAAAAATTACTTAAATTTTGAAGATGCACATTAGGAAAAGCTCTCAAAAGATGAAATGCTAATGATGATATCTAACATTTTTCAAGATAACATATTTTTGGTTAGAGAACATTTTTTGTAGATGTTTTCCAAATTAGTGGATTTTTAAAAAGTTCGAATCGTTTTTTCCGCAATAATCCAAAAACAACTCAAAGAATTGCTTTCAAATTTGAAGCGAACAAACTAGGTGCCTATTTCTAGTATTGAAAAGCTTTTGGTGATGATCGGTAAAAGAGGTTGAATAAGTTGCGGATTGGAATAAAAAATTTTAAAGGTACCATATATTTTGATTAAACTTTTTTAAATTAATTTTCTAATATGATGGCTTTTTAATAAAGATTCGTGAATCAGTTAAAAATCATGAAGCCGTAAAGAACGTGTGTAACATAATGTTAACTGGTTTCTTAGCAATAATGCGTTTCTATGTCTTGGGCTGGGGTTTAATATTGCTGTTGTGCTATGTAATCTTTGATATTTATTCCTATTTATACTTTCTCTTGCTTATATGAACTGTAATATAAAGTATTGTTTTCGTCCAAAATTTTCGATGTCGAAATTTTAATAGAATTACACCTTCTCGGATCCCATGAGTCCGAAAATCATGTTTTTAAAAATTGGTTTGTCTGTCTGTGTGTGTGGTGTGCGTGTGCGTGTGCGCATGCGGATGCGCGTGGGCATGCGTGTTCGCATGCGCGTGCGTGTGTGTACGTGACGATTGCGTGGACGCGTGCGCGTGCGTGCGAGAGTGCGCGCGAGCGTGCGTGCACGCACGAATGTGTGCGTGCGTGCGTGCGCGCATGCGTACGCTGGTGTTTGTGTGGGTGCGAACAGGATATCTTGAAAACGAAAAATCGTAGATAGACAAAATTTTATGTTTCAGTTTCTATACATCTTCGCACGGGACTGCAACAATTTCATTACAATTCAATAACCGGAAGTGACACTTTACCCTTGTCATTTTTTGGTTTTTCGAGATTTTCTTGAAATCGGCTATAACGATTTTTTTTAAAATTCTACATTACATTTTTTATCTTCTGCACATGAAACGTCAAGAATTTAATTAAAACCTAGTAACGAGAAGTAACACGTTATTCTTGGAATTTTTAAGTTTTTTTGTGATTTTCTCGAAAACAGTTATAACATTTTCTTTAAAATATGCTACGGTTATTACGTATTTAAGGCCCCTTTATGTGAACTTAGCAATTTTTCTGAAAAAATGCGTTGAAGTATGTTATCAGAGAAAATTTCCGGAGTTAAGCAGCATTTTGCCTGTCCAATAACTTGGATGGGTGTTCGTTACAATTATCGTTTCCGCAATAAACGTATATAATAATTTAAGCATTTCTGGACACTATTTGCATATCTATGTGTGTAAGAGAAAGTCGTGTGTTGCCTCACACCAGGGTTTTAATTTTAATTAATAGAATTTTATTAAAATTCACCAACAGTGAATTTTAATTTGAAGAGTTGTTTGGAATTTTTGAAAAATTACGCGGACGCTCATTCAAATACTTGACCCACCCAAAGTTTTGCCATTGTTGTAAATATAGATTAATTAAATTTTATAAACCGCATTACAAGTCCATCTTTATGTAAAGGTTACGTTTCTGTTACAAAAAATGGGAAGCAATGTGACTTATTAATAAAATTGTATAACATATTCAAAGCTTTATACGAGAGGGATTCATAAAGTAAGTTACACATTGTTTTCTCAGGTAATGAAAGGCGTGAGAACGGCAAAATTAGTGTGGTATAAAAGTTAGATGGGTACTCAAATTAAGTCTGCGTTGAAGTGACAGCAACGTAGCAAGATGCCTGATTAAACGTCAGCTGAATTTTACTCGTTGAAGTGCGTGGACTAATGTGTTTCTTGTGTGCTAAACTGCTAACATACCAGAAATTCATCGTAAAATCACGTGCGTATATAGACCAGAAGCGATTTTAAGGCCTGAAATTGTGAAATGGTGTCAATAATTTGACAACGGGCGTACATATTACGAAGTAAAAAAATAAAGGTGAGATTAAACCTAAACGTCGTAATTATGGATATGCCAGCCAGATCGTGTGATGTCGGAGAAGGATCAGGATCAGCACAACATGGTCCAACTAAGTCTAAAGAAAAGGATGATTGGGTGCTAGTCGTTCATAAAATTAAAAACACAATACACACCTGAACGGCAAGGTGTATGACGTAGTTAGTCTACCCTATGACTTACCAAGCTCTGGGGTTGGTCTGGTGGCAAGATGTTCTAATTAGCTGAAAAAGGGAAGATACTATTGTTCGTAGAAAATAAGTAAGCAATATACCAATAAATAACATTTATTCTACCAGGGTGTGGCGCAATCAATAACTAAAATTGCATAACAATAATTAAAACAAATCTAAGTATAACAAAAGTAATATTCCCGTGGGAATGGTTAATGAAGGTGCCTTTTTGCCAGATTAGGGCTAACAAGAACAATATCGCTAGACGTGCGGTATATCACTCAAAGATTCTCAAATTAGATATTCTCAAAGAGAAGGTTAATTGCTGTGCTATTTTACCGGATTAAAGCTAACACAATAGTTTCTTGAATAAACCTCGTATATCAAGTGGTGACATTTGAGTCAAAACAGTAACTTCGTCTTTCATGAATATAAGCTAGTCCAAAGCGTTAATTTAGAGTTCATAAATCAGGTTACTGTGTCATACAACACTGTCCGCTAAAGGTATTAGACACAACTTCTATAAACCAAATGAACTGAAAGCCCATTAGAAACAGTTATTTTGCTCGGGAAAAAGTGACTGTATCTAAGTCTTACCAAAACTCTGGACATTAAACTATTGATGGGAAAAAAGTGTATTACTAGATAGTGAAAAATTTCATAGTACGATTTCTCGGTACATTTTTTACCATAACGTTAAAAATAAAGAAAAGTAATTATAGTGACTATCAGACGGCGTTACTTTACTAATTACAGCTACACATTCCTAAACAATTCAAATTTAATAACTACTATTTAATTTAAGCAAATTTCGATAGATGTGCAGATATTCGTAAACCTTCCAGACGTACGTCTGTTGCATAAATTCAACGTTGGTTATTCAAGGCGTAAGCGTACCAAAAACAATATAAGCGGTTGTCGAGTAGGAATTCAAGGAAGTCGATATAAAAATTTACTTATGAAACCAAACTATTTAGATTTCAGCGTCATTCGGAAATTTACGAAGAACTAATTAAGAGGTCTAATTGAAAAGTTGCACTACATGTGATTTTCATGCGCCAATTTTATCAGCATTGTTCCAGATACACCCTAATTTCATCCTGGTCCAATTAAAAACGGTGCCTGGGAAGATCTAGTAGCTTTGGAGGCAGTATTCGAAAATCCTCTATCTCTTTAGGATAGATCCTAGTGGTGAAGGGATCGAATTCAAAATACAATTACTAATTAAGTTAATCGGTCGAATAAGGCGGAAGCGCAAATAAAATCGCCGTTATCAAACAAATCAAGGTAACTTTTAACGGCAACTCGTGAACAAAAATGCTCACATATGCGATAGAAAAAAGTTAGAGATAAGTTTTCTATATCGGGAATGTCCGCAAAATTCCATTGAAGATTTTAGTTTAAATTTATGAACGTTAGATTGCGGCACTTGCTGACGAACGGATTTGAAAGCACAGATTCCCATAAATTTTATTAATTTGCAATTGATGTTACGTTTCTTTTAATGTTAATATGTAGAAAAATAATTCCTACGGATTTTGAAAGCGAATTATGTATACACCTCACATTAACTTAGAAGTATAACCGTAAATTTCAGTTTTTGGTTCCCTAAGAATTTTGTAAAAATATAATTCATTGTAATTTAACCAAAAACAGTATTTTGTCAAAATTAAACGTGACGACATGTTGAGGTTGCCGAACAAGGGCTTCAACGTCAACAACTAAAAGCAATGTGATTGCGGTTAACGTATTAAGAAACTAGTATATCGAAAAGTATGTGCATGATGGATTCCCAGGTCATTGACAAAAGACCGTAAAGGTCCACGATTCGCATCCTGTTTTAATTTTTTGCATCCTTACGCTGCCGAACGAAATTTATTTCTTAGGAAAATCGTCACCGGCGACAAGACCTAGGTGCACCATTTCACTCCAGAATCCAAGCGATCATCCGTGGAATGAAGACATCTGGTCATGCTGATAGTTTTCTTCGATAGCGGGGGCACTGTGTATGCGAAGTTCATGCCAAATGGTTCAACAACTAATCCAGATATCGTGAGAGACAAGGCTCGACTACCCAAGCACTATTGGGACATGTGGCAATATCCTCCGTGTATTCCCGATCTTGCTCCTCATAACTTCCGCTTGTTTGGTAAACTGAAATAACATCTGCGGAGAAACGCTTTACTGACGACGATGCAGTGATGAAAACTGAGGTTATTCAGTAGCTTAACAATGAAGGAGGAGGGTTCTATCGTCAGGGGATGTACTGTTTGATTTCACGCGCTGAAAAGTGCCTGGAGAGACTTTGTGGCAGTGTATATATTGTCCATTTTCCATTTAAGTGTTTTTTTGAATAAAATAGTGTTTATCCACAATGATCGTGTATGGCTTATTTTTTTAATCCCCCTCATATTTACATTTTTTGTTTTTATGCGCAGCTTCAATGTGCGAAAATTATCATCTTTCGCCATGCTTACTAAAATTTAGACAAATGGTTTTAGTGCCTCATTCGAGAAGAATGCACGTTTTTAAACTTATTCCGCTAAACAATTACCGATCTTAACCAAGTTAAAATCAATGTCCTTACACACTAAACCACTAAGCCCGTCTAATTTTTGTTATTACAAGAAAAAATGCGTCTACAGTTTTCAATCCAATTTTATAAATTGATCAAATTCTTATTATCAAATTGTCCAAAATATAAAGGATGTCTCAGCAAGAACTTGAATCGCGCGCCATTTTTGACTGTCAATTGTTGAGTCAGCTATATTTGGTATTTTTTTTATTAAAAGCATTGACATTTACGAAAATGGTGCATTACAGCTTGGAAGAGCGTTTGTTAATTGTGAAAACCCATTACAAAAAGGGAAAAATTTTATTGTGACGATTCGCAAGTTACGCGATCATTTCGGGGTGCATAATCGACCGTTGCGGCCTACTAATGAAAATTTAATCAAAAATTTGGCGGATATTTTTGTTGAAAGATGAAAAACATCTTACCCGTGATTGGCCCAAAATATCGGCAGAAAACATCGCAGCTGTGAGGGACAGTGTGGCAAACATCTCCAGCTGACGTCGTTGCCAGGAAGTAAACCTTCATCGCAGCACCTTCAACGAATTTTGAGATAAACTTTACACTTTCATGCTTACAAGATCCAACTGACTCAACAGTTGCAGCCTAACGATCACAGACAGCGCAGAAACTTTGCCAACTGGATCTTGGAACAACTGCAAACTGACGATGAATTCTACAACGAAATCATCTTTAGTGACGAGGCTCATTTCCACCTAAACGGCTTCGTTAACAAGCAAAATTCTCGGATCTGGGGAGAGGAAAATCCACATGCCTTTCAAGA
>JAHWXV010600166.1:0-12035 GCA_024586415.1 Phrixothrix hirtus | reverse complement strand
ACTATTAATTTTAACTTAAACTAAGACACTCGCGCACGGTACTTGACACTTTCTTAAAGTCTATGAAGTCCTTAATTCAATGTTTCTTAATTACACTTCTATATTTAAGAATATAGCGAAAATGCGTAGAATTTTTATGAATTCTTTTAGATCGCGTTTCTCGTTATTCTGTCGGTTTGTATAAACGTTACAACTCGACTTTATAGGTCTCCAGGATATAAATCTTGTATTGCATTGAATTTCGCGCCAACAAGTGTTTTTCTTATTCTCCACGGCAGTAAGAATTACAACTTAATTAATTTCTTTATTTTATTTTGCACATACTTTTGGTCGTGGTTGATCAAAGGAGCCAAAATTAACTAAATTATTTTAAACCTATTAAAAATTGTTTTGTGCGTTTGTCTTCTTTTCAGAAACCAACAGAAATTACTCAACTAGATATGTAAAATAATTACGGTTAAAATAAAATAGTGATTAGACAGCGCCGTTCGTTGTAAATGTTGCTTCGTCGATAAAAATTATATTTTTTTAAAAACTTTTTGTCATTTATAAGTTGCATTGTATCGATAAATAGTATTCTAGCCCGTTAATTGCATTACCTTCTTCAAGCGAGTGTAAAAACTTTGGCTTAAGGTAGAGACAAACTTCACCGGGACGTGCCCGGACCGGAGTACAGCTGTCACTCGGTGGAAAATTGCACAATTAAATTAAATGGGATCGAGACACGAGCGTGTGACGGCTGTGCTCCGGACCGTGCACGGCCCGGTGATGTGTCTTTACCTTTAAATGTTTAGAACGTTTAAGATATCGCCAAACACATTACAATTTATTTACTGTAATAAATAACAGGATAAGGGGATTGATCTGTTACACAATTGAAAGAATTTAGCAATAATGTATACAATTTTTTTAACAATTTTGAAGAAATTATTTATTAATAACTGATAATAATCGTACTAAGAAAATGCGTGTAAATGTAAAGACAGCTTAATCAATTATTTATTAACATTTTTTAATTTTTCACCTAAAAATCGATTTTCATTTCTGAAATTGCGTAACATCAACCCAAACTTAAAATAAAAATACTTTAAACACTTTTTTAGTACAATAGCTGAATAAAAATTTGTTTTATTGTGTCTTTATGCAAATTATTATTGCCCATACCCTGTGTTTTAAGCAAGCAAAACGTGTTATAGGTTAATTAATTGTTGAGGAAAAGTTGTTTCCTTATTTTATCATAAATCATATCATTAATTGAGGTGAAAATTTAACTGTTTGTTCATTTTAAAATTTTTACTAAACCTGCCGTTAAAATATCTTCATAAAAAAATGTTCAAATAATCACTATTGTCTTGAATACATAACTAAGCAGGACTTATGATGGTTGCGTAGATTCTACCGAACAAATTGGCATTTGTACGAATTTCTTCTGCAGCTACTTCAATTCGTAAGCGAACTAAACACAATAATATCATGGGCTCAGAACTTATTTATGTCATATTTAACTTAGCCTTTGTGAATAAGCAAGTAACTATGAAGTATCGTCCATTGCAAAGACGGATGTATTACTAAAATACTGCTTAGTCAACGAAACGCTTCTAGTAACTGACGTTTATCAAGATTTTGGACACTGACATTTAGGAAGGTGTATCATTTTGGAGTCTTGTTTTTATGTGTCTGCTTCGAAAGTTAAAATAAACACATATAATTCTGCTCTACTACAGAAATGTTTATTTAGTAATGTAGTACCTGTACAACACCCAAATCGCGATTATAAAAACCGATACAGTTTTTGCTAGTTTCAATGTTATAATTTTATTATTAAGTTAAGTAGAAAGACAATTTAAAAGACTTTAACAAATCGCGAAGTGCGGAAAACATTGAATAATTAGAATAATTAATTATAGATATAAATGCTTGTAAACCTAGGAGGTTATCTAATTTAAAAAGTAAACAAAAATTAGATAAATTACTAAGAATGTATGTAAGTAAAATAAGTTAAGATAGTTGTATAGATAAAATGAGATACCGCCATTTTAAATATATACACGTAATAAATTTCGAGTACCGAGTGACTGCAAAGCGCAGGATTGAAATATAAAATAAAGTACGAGAGTGGAATAAAGATACCGCGTATCAAAGCAGTATAAAATAAGCAACGAAAGCACGCTGAAAACACTTCGCTTCCAACAGCGGAGAAAGCCGCATCAATATAACGGCTTCGCATTTAACTGCGAGACTTCGCGTTCAAACGCGAAGCGAGCTAGACATTCTGGTGTCCACCTCGAACCGATTCACTTCACATTTGATCGCGCTCCAGGTCCAATCGCGATACAACAAACCCAAAGTATGCTCTCGTATCAGGGCCCGCTTGTAGAATCAACCTTTACATGAAAACACGATTGAACCCCTGGAAGTTGTGAAACGTTTTCGCCGTCGCTGACGAAATCTAGGTCCCTTGGCAGTTGAGCTCGTCACCGAGGCCTAAACACAATTCTCCAATTAGGCGGTTGATAAGGGTAATAGCCTAGCTGGAGGTTCGTGGAATCCGTAATCACCGCCCTCTAGGTTGTGTGCCTTGTTCTGACACCACAGTAACCCGTGGGACTTGGCACATGAATCTAGCAGACCCGTAGGGGATGCTTGCAAACGCTTCTACAAGTTGAAAAGTGTAACAGGTATTGGCGGGGCAAGACGACGCGACCGCAATACGGATTGCTAGTATCAGGAGAATACCAATTCCTCTAGGTCGATCGCACCCGTTTTAAATATCCTCGCAGAGAGCGTGGATTCTAGGCAACTTCCTAGTGCATCCTAGAATTCGCTAAAGACTTGTATAAATCAATTATTGTTGATTGAAGCCCTTTTACGATAATTTAACTTTGTCAACCGCCCGCCATTAAAAGTTAATGCTAGCCTGAATGAACCGTTCACTACGAATAATGATCGTCGCCGTCATTGCTTGTGCTTACTAATAATTAATTATCGTGACATGATTTCTTCGTTGTGTACATATTAATTGTAGTATTTCAGAGCATATATTTAGTTTATTTGTAGTCGTCGATTTTAATTTAGTATTAGAGAACGCTTAGTTAATTACTGTAAATATTCTATCAGTATTTTTATTTCTGAACTTTTCATATTCATTTTATATATAACCATTTATTTGTTTTTATTTACAATACATAACTTATTAAGGTTTTACCGACTTTTTATTTAATAACCAGTTTAGCTAGGTACGATTGAACCAGGCCCGCCCGGCTAGAGACTCTGCGAGAAATATAAATAAGTTTCTTCCTGAGATACCAATAAATACTAAGGCGAACCTTCACAGAAGAAAATGGCTCCCGAAGCAGTTAAAAAGACATTCCCGAAATATTAGAGCTTCAGACAGGGTGAAAGCCATATTAAATAGTAAGGTAAACCGTCACATGAAGAAACACTTACTTGATGATATTTATATATTTGAAAGCATGTGCATAGTCGACTCGTCATTACTAAAAAAAGGAAGTTTTAGTATTTTAGCTTTTAATTGTACGCTTATTGGGGTATCTATAGGGACTGCTTTCATCCCTTAAAGAGAACGTCATATTATCTGAAACACCCTGTATATTATATATTATAATTTTATAGTTAGATGGAAATTTCCAACATGTATGTTTAGCAAATAATTTTTCAACTGGAAACAACGATCGAGCCTATTGAACATGTTGGGCAGATGCAAAAGCTAGATATTGAGTACTACTTTCACCTTGTTAACACCAGTTTTCTGTAAATTATTTAAATAAAGAAAACTTCATGAGATATCGTTCATTTTCGTTTTTGTATAAAATTCGATTATAAATGACGATTTGTAGCGTTTGAAGCTACACGGGCCTGTCTTTCGATTAATTTGGTTTAGCCTTATTAACGTTATTCTGGCCTCTAAATATAGGATGTTATAATAAACGACCATGACCTCTCTATAAACTCATTACTCAATGGCCGAACGCAAACAATGTTGTGTTGGTGACAAATAAATTGTTCATTTGAACTAATAAATGCTAACTGGTTGATATTAAACTTTTTATTTAAGATTATATTATAAAATTGCGGTTCAAATTAAATTCTAATTTTGATAAATTAATGTTTTTAATACGTACCATACATAAATCACAACTGTGTAAAGCAAATGATTCCCAAACAACCTGATTCGTAATTTATATAATAATTTTGAAATTTCGGGACCATCCAATTCATTTATAAAATATTTTAGAAAATATGGCAGAAAATTTAAACTACTCTCAAACATCAAAAAGTAACAGACCAATATTCAGTGCATTCACGTACAATCCATCCACATTTAAGGGACAGTGACGTAGGCAAAATCATATATAAAATAAGTGTATCATTTAGAAGATTTAATTTTGAGCTAGGTAGAGAGTGAAGCAAATCTGTACTTCATGTACCCTAGATAAATAAAGAAAGATACTCAAATACGTATTAAAAAACAATTTCGATAGCAGCGTGCGGATGTGGGGGGGATCTAACTAAAATTATAGATACAAACCTTTCCGTTAAGGTTTCATCCTTGGAATCAAAACATTACAAGGTAACTGTCTTATCGGCGGCAATTTTTGCTATAAAATGGCGCCAATTTCAAATAAATTTATTGTTCAAAATTAATTAAAAGATTTGTTATATAAAAAAATTTAAATTACAGGTATGTGTACAAATATGAAAATATAATGAATATGTCAAATATATTACGTAAAATAGAATTAATAGACACGTACTAATTAAGATAAACTAAAAAAATTATGTTTCAAGTATTAAGGGTGCGAAACTGTTATCCTTTTGGTCATTGATAATAGAGGGCGTAAGCATTGAAAATTTAGTTTAATTTCGTAACGGATAAAAGTAGCTTTTGTAATACGCTTAAAGAAACATTAGTAGGAATCTTTAGGCTTTCTTTTATATGACATTTATAAAATTTAAAAGGCAAACCGTACATGTAAATAAAGAGATTTTAAAAATTGGATTATGTTTTTATACCAAATATGGTTTTGAAATTCAATTCTAGCTCCATCACTGCAACAGTATCGCGAACTATTGGGTTCATAACTAAAATAAAATAATCAAAAATATGCGATAATTGACGAAATGTAATAACAGATTATTTAAAAACTGCGCTGTTTCAGTTCATATAAAAAGTATCCTGTATTATTTAGAACTGCTTTGTTTAATAAAATCCAAACACTTGACGAAAATCCTCCAGTAGTAGAAATAATTGTCGAAACTGTAGTAGTAGCTTTACAACAAGAAATGAAACTTTTCTCCAATAAAAGGTTTTTTATTGATCAAATAAAGTTGTTATTTGGAAGTACTGTGTATGTAATTTTAAATAGTGGCAGAAATTCTTTTCAAAGTGGCTTTTCAAGAAAATAATTGTCTAAACAAGAATTACCATAATTTAATGAAATTTACGCAACTTACAATACATAATGAATGTCAATTGCCTATATACGGTTTAACATTTTTGCATTGTTAAAGTGAAATATAAAATATAGAACTGAATAAAAATAAATAATACAAGCAAATTACAAGCATTAGATTTACAAATTGTATGTACAAGTGAACTTCGGAAGCTTGAAGTCTTTTTCAACGTTAATTGATTATTCTAATCTATTGTATATAATACAACATAATAAATGAATGAATTTATGGATCTCTATTTGATTGCAATATCAGTCTATAATTGTTAAGATTATCAAAATCTTCGAGTTATAGAATAGAACAATTGTTAACATTGAAAACGGTTTCAAGGTTTCGAAATGCAACCTTATATTTTATAAACTTCCCAATTTTGAGCCCGCAATGGAACAATGTGTATTATAATACAAATTGAACATAACAACTGTGTTTGTAATTTACATGTAATTATAACGTGCGAGACATTACACATTTAGATAGCATTTAATACATCATTCACAAGTAATCAAACACTTTTCTCATCATTTTATTTGTAACGAGGTATAAGAATATGGAAATTTTCATTTTTTGTAAAAATTTCCTATTAAGCAATTTATTATAACACCATTAATTCAAATAAGTGAAGTTATGGCGAAAGAATATGAGCCTCACTCAAAAATTAACATGTCAAGTAATATCTGTAAAATAATCATAATTTTCTCATTCAAGGAGAAATATAATTTAAATATATTCTAGTTAATAAAATATATAAAAATATCAAGAACAATAAAACTTTAAAATTAATTATTAACAGAAAATAAAGCTATAAATGTTTATAAATATGTACATATCACTCTTCACTGTTCTTAATGATATTCGCTTGACCAAAGAACGTTGATAAACATAAAACCAAAAAAATTTAATTAACGATGTTTTAGTATTTCTAACATTTTCATATTTGTTATAGTAGTTATACTATACAGGTTCCAGAGCGGAAGTGACGTCATTAAAACTTATTTCCACAGATCTGATATCAAAATTAGGTTTCGCGGAGTGGGGGTTGTCGGCCACCTTGTGGGAGGCGGCCATTATGTGGGTGGGCCATTTTTTGGGTGAAGTCGATCATTTTGGGAATGGAGGTAGTCAGCCATTTTGAGAGTGGGCAGTGATTTTATGGATGGCCCATTTTTTTGATGGAGTAAGGGTAGTTGGCCTTTTTGTGGTTGGCGGTGGTCATTTTGTGGGTGGGTTATATTACGTGAGGGGTGGGAGGAGTCTGCCATTACGTATGAGCGGTGGTCTGCCTTTTTGTGGGTGGATGGCGGCCATTTTGTGAGAGTGGTGGAGTCAGCAATTTTTGAGATCGGTCATTTTGGGACATGGCGACGTATGAGCAGGATTGAAAAAATCGTACTTAGGGTGAATATCATCATGATGTAAGGATAACATGTATATCTTTTGTAGTAAAGGAGTTAGGAGGGGGAGACGGAGAGAGACAATTCATTATTAAAGGGTCGGCCGTTTTAGGGCATGGTGGCGGTTGTCATTTTGTGTGCTGCCATTTTGGGGCGTGTAGTAAAGACAATTAATTATTGATGTCCACATTTCTTATCAGTGTAGCAGGAAAATGTGTGATTAGCATGCGAAAGCAATTTCTTATCAGACAAGAAATGAGTCAGATTTATATATAATTGGCATGCAAAAGCCAATGTCCTCATTTCTTATCAGTCTAGACAGAAAATTTAGCGAGATTAGATTATAATTAGTATGCGAAAGCATTTTGTTATCAGATAGGAAATTAGTCCGATTTATATATAATTGGCATTCAAAAGCTGAAGTTTTCATTTCTTATCAAGTTTACACGTTCTATTTGTGTAAGTTTTATATGTATGTATTCAAGCATATTTTGAAATTAAACAATGCAGCAAAACAAACCAACAATTAAAATTGGGTTGCAGAAATATATAGAATAGCATACAAAGTTTTGATATAGAGTTATTAGCGAACTCGAAGAAGAAGGAGTTGTGTTCATCCCCAATAGAATTAGGGTTTTCAAAATAGTGATTATAATAATGACATCTAATAGATATAATAATGTACAATTAACTAGACATAAGAATAATGTGGTAAGAATGCAGCGGGAACTACAATTAAATATAAATATATTTTTAGAGAAACTAAGATGTCTTAAGCAGAGGATAGTAATTTATGCTTTGTGTAATAAATTTTGTAATAGTTTAAATATGAATCTTGAGCATAGAGTTCACGATTTATGTAGGAAATTTAATAATAGATTAAATATTTCATGTTAATATGAAGCACGGTTTGTTATATAATAAGTGTAATTAATTAGATGTAAGAATAATAATAATAATAAAAATATGATTGGTAGAAGTCGTTTGAATTTTTCGAACCTTTATAAGTTGATGATATCTATAAATAGTGATCAGTATAATTAAGCATCGAAGAGGTGAAGGTATTGTAAATACGCTTACAAACAAGCTACCGTTTGAAGCAAACCTTCCCAGATATTGACTTTGCGAACCTGGCACTAAACTAGAACAGCATCTTCTTCGTGGTGATTCAGGTGATTTAGGACGAATCTTGTAAACAGCACGGTATTGCTTATAGTATTAGCAACGACTTATACGAAAGACATAAAACTGATCGTGTCCTAGAAGATAGAGCTTGGGAAAGAGTTTGGTCTAAAGACGCCTCTTTCGATGAGAAAGCGGCCCCATTAACCGCAACTACTGCTATGAAAGCAAAAAGAAAACAACTGGGTACGGGATATCCATCTGCCAAAAGAAGAAGGGGAGCAGCAATTAGGCCGCGAAAATTACACAGAAGTCGAAGAACTCTTAAGCACGGAAACAGCAATTTCAATAATAATATCTTGACGAAGGTAAAGGATACAGTCAAATTTATCTACAACGCTGGAGGGAGCTTCCTGAGTTCGATAAAGCCAGCACTAAAGGTTTCAGGTTTCGCGGTAAAAGCTATAGGTGGTAGAAAGGATATTAAAATTCTTCGAGTAATACCACTACCCAAAACAGGGGGCTTCTTCAATTTCTAATACCTCTATTTGCCGGTCTTTCGGCAGTGGGAGCACTTGCAGGAGGAGCTTCAAGAATAGCTAAAGCCGTAAACGATTCCAAGGCAGCTAGAAAGCTTCAGGAACAGTGAAAGGCATAATAAAGTCATGGAAGATATTGCTATTGGAAAGATAGGCGATGGCAGAAGCAGTTCAAAAAACTAATAAAGTTATTCAAAAAAGCGCTAACCGACTTGGATTTGAAAAAGTATGCTAAAAACGTAAGAAACTTTCGAGGTTTATTTATGCGCGATAATTTATGGAAGAAACCATGGATTCTCGAATATGGTCTAGTAAACTTCGATGAACAAAGAGTTCCAGGTACACATTGGGTATCTTACGGGAAGAATGTGAATAGAGTATTTTATTTTGATAGCTTCGGTAATCTTGCGCCACCTACGGAAATTATTAGCTACTTTCGGGACTGCAAAATTTACTATAACTATCACAGAGAACAAAACTTCGATACAAAAATTTGGGGTAATTTGTGTCTAAATTTTCTATATAAGTAAATATCATTTATAGGATACTTCAGTCGTTGTGTCGATAACGTTCAGTTTAGAAGATGAAGGTAATATAGCGAGTTATTATTTTTATCCACCCATTGAGTTAGATTCAAGATATAAATACGTTCTGGGGCTGGTTGGACTTTATGGTTGTAACTCGATACGCAACATTAACTAGAAGAAACGACAAACTATACTTTATAGATGGTGCTGATGGTTATACAAAAGTAATTAACATTCCACACGGTGCATATAATATTAATGAAATTTGCAAATACTTAGAAAATAGGTTTTTCGAAATATACAAGACTACTGCAGAAACTTTCCATTTGAAGGCAAATCAAAATAATCTACAGTGAATCTTGAAAAGTGCTTACGCCATTAATCTTCGTAAGTTGGACAGCATTGTGCGCATGCTAGTGTTTAGCCCTAAAATACTAAACGCCAACGCGGTACATTCCTCTGATTCGGACATTCAAATACTTAAGCATACAAATATCCATCTAGAGTGTAATATTATAACAGGAGCGTATAGGAACGGAGAAAAGGTACGCAATTTGTACAAAATAGACATATGTATGCCGCCTGGATTCAGGCTAGATAAGACTCCATTTAATCTGCCATTTTTGCAAGTTAATACAGACCTTACAACAAATATTACGATTGATTTGGTAGATCAGCATGGTGAGGGTATAGATTTTGGAAAAGACAAATTCTCCGTTCACATACAATTAAAGAAAGATGAGCTTAAGGTTTAGCAACGGCGACGAAGGTTACTATAAAAGAGACACACCGCCCATACCTAAATTTATTCCTAGTACGTCGTCTGACAAAACAAGGGAGAAAATAAATAAGAAGCTTTCTCCCGCAGAAAAGCTTTTTTACGTTTAATTGGAATTTAGGTTCGGTACAACAACACTACCGATCATAATGTTTTTAAGCGTGTTCACTATGATAATGACATTACATAAGATGAGATACACACCTATCTGCCTTATGCGTCTAGAACATATGGCTTATCGGATGACGTACGAATTTTAATTCATATTCAGATCTAATAGCAAATACATATAACATTTACATTTATATTGATGGATCAATTAAACGAAATGAAGTAGAAAAGACGGGTAAATTAACCAGTAACTACGCTGAGTTGGGTGGACAAAGAGTTCACGTTTGTAGATTACCTCGAATTACTAGTGGACTCAAGGGTTATGTTTCATATACCCCTAATAATAACAAGCGTTTAAATCTAATGGGATGGAATCTAAATGACAACGTTGATGTTCAAAATCAATACAAAGGAGTCGATGATGGAGTGATATGCTTTGTAGCATGCATTACATTAAAGCACGTATTTGGATTTTCCCAAATGTATAAGCTGCCTATCATTAATACATGACAAGAGTTGATTTTAATTATGGCCAGATCATACAATGATTTCTATAAAGGTGATGATTCAACAATAAATTTAATTGAAATCAGTTGGAAGGTACCTCATTTGTCACCAACTTAAGCTATACGATGCTTTAACCAATGATACCATCATATCTATGCATTTTCGACAATGGGAATTATACGAACTTCCTGTATTAAAAACAACTAAAATGGACATTTGGCCAATAAAGACATCGAACAATTTAGAAAAACCCCCATGGGTGTTGGTAGGCTTTCAGAAAAATAATAAAGATAGAGATTCTTCCAAATTGCAACGTCTTAACGTCACACAATTACAACTTAACTTAAATTTCGATACATATCCGTATGAACATATGCGTTTGAACATTCTCGTGGGCGATTATTTTCAAACATATGTAAATTATATACAATTCCAATATGATTACTACGAGAAAGAGCACAGTCAACCACTGTTTAATTATAAGGAGTTTAATGATTGTCCCGTATTCGCGATCAATTGTTCCAAGCATAACGAGAGTCTCAAGAATTCAACTGTAGACATTTTAAAGCTGGATCTATTGTCTACTACCTAATATTGCACGATACAATAATACAATGCAGTCCTTTAACATTAGAAGTGAAACAAGTTTAATTTAATTCTTATTACGATAAAATAATTAAGAAGAAAGTGATAACAACTTCGGCAAAGAAATGGAATGGAATTAAAGTTATAATTAGCACGTGAAAGTTGACGTTCTCGTTTCTTATCAGACAGGATGTGCGTAGTTATTTTTTATTATTATTATACGTGTTAGTTAAGGAAATTAGAATAATGTAAACTTAAGTATTATTGTTATTAATTAATAAAAAACAGATTGTAATAAGTTATATAAAATAAAGATTTATATTTATAAATATTTTGTTTTTAAACTTCCTATATTCTGTGACTCATCACATTCCTCTAATTAGTTTTGTATTTATCGTCAAGCCCGTCGGCTGCTGCTTGCGATGAGAATAATTAAATAAAAATGTACTTTACCAATATGTAATTTTGATATGGAAGACGAACGTCAAAATGGAAAACGTGGAAAATTGTTAAGCGATAGTATACGTTGTATAATCTGCGGATCTAGTAGCTGCGGAAAAACGAATTTGTTGTCGATGCTTATTGTTGAAAACGTATATATATTCTCAAAGTCGCTCTATCAATCGAAACACAGGTTTATAGAACAAGTTATAAACTGATTAAATGTATAAATTATTATCTATTCAGTGAAAATGAGAATATTGTAAGTACTTGTGACGTCAAGTCCAATTCTATATTTATATTCGATGATATTGATTGCAATAAGCAAGATGCTATTCGATCATATTTTAGTATGGGTAGTTATAAGCTGATAGATTGCTTTTATCTCTGTCAAAAATATGCATGAATTCCAAAGTATTTAATTCGCGATAATGTTAACATTATTTAAACAGGATGATTTAAACTTGCGTCATGTATATGAAGATCATGTGGGTACGGATATGACATTCCACTTGTTTCGATATATATATATATATATATATATATATATATATATATA
>JAHWXV010600148.1:0-13040 GCA_024586415.1 Phrixothrix hirtus | reverse complement strand
ATCTAACCACCGGTATGTATTTCGCCGATTTTCTAATTAACATTATTGGTAATTGTTGTTTTGTATTTATTAGTTTACCGCTGGGGACTACGTTCTGCCACCGTATGAATGTTGACTGCTGATTACTCCTAGCCTCAAGATAAGGTCGTACATTTATGTTTTTATCACTTTCCATTATGTCGCTCCACCTGCAGCGTACGGCGAACGACGATTACTCAATTTAATAGTTACTTTCCATAAATAAGCTACAATGTCTTTGGTTAATAACTTCGTTGAATTTTATTAAGTAATCTTCGCCACATATGAAGTCCTACTTATATTATCTGCGTTTTAACTTGTATCTTAGAACATATGTAGTGTTTAATCGCATAAATTACAACATATTCAAGTTGTACTATTCACTGTAAAGCAACGCCGTCTATTTGGATATTAATTCAATATGCTTTTGCTATTTATTTTAAACATGCTACAAAATTTACTTTGCAATCTTCCACTATCATAAAGTTACTGTTTATTTTTTTAATTAACCTAAGATTCAGTTATTTGAGTGGATAAACGTGCATATGCTTGGTTTATTCTCGAAAACGAAACCGTCGCAAATGGACCTTCAGTCAAATTGTTTTTAGGAAAGATTTGTTTTATTACTTTCGCTGATAGTGAATTATGACTTAGTAACGCTTTGTTTCTCATTTAACATTAATTTGCTAGTTTTCATTCACTTGCATCCAAGTAAGACGTAGTTACGATTCATATTCGTATGTTACCGTTTGATACATGAGGTACGCTCGATTAATTATTATATTTTGTGTTAGCCTTAATCCGCAAAAGGGAAATTCAGTAACTTTTGCTTGATGTATGCGTCCCTTCGAGGACACAAATTTACTTTGTTATATTATTGGCATAATTGTAACAATTATTATATTTTGTGTTAGCCTTAATCCGCAAAAGACAAGTTCAGTAACCTTTGCTTGATGTATGCGTCCCTTCGAGGACATAAATTTACTTTGTTGTACTAACAGTACTTAATCTTTATTGTTGATTTGCAATACTTCTTTAATTTGTTGATTTCGCCAGTTTAGTGGAATAAATACTGTTGTTAATTATCTGTTGAATTATTTTCGACGAACAGCATTACCTCACCCTTTTTCAACTAGGTGAAACTTCTAGCTGATGGATCAATGGTACAATTTAGAGTAAAGTAAGTACACCACACACCTTGTCGTTCAGGTGTGTGTTGCCTCTGCGATTCTGCAAACGACTGGCGCCCATTCTTTTTCTTTTACTTTGTTGGAAGTGGCCTACCTTGTGCTAACCCCGACCCCTTTCCTAGCAGAACCGAATCTTGCGATGTTGAGAGTAGACTCACAGTACACGTTCTATGTTGTAGCCATTCTAAAACACCGAACTTGAGTTAATGAATCTTGCATCTACAAGAACGTACTTACTTTAGGTAAAAATAAAACATTTTCAATTTTTCTATCTAATAATATTTCTCTCTATCTGATTATTTATGTAGCAAATACACAACAAAAATATGATTAAAGAGACGTTTATTAAAAATACTAAATATAATATTAACGATACCACAGCAACCAATATTTGAAACATAATTGTATTAATTAAAAATGAATAATTACTAAAACGTTATTAATTTATTAATCTACTACTAATAGTTCAAAAAACTAAACTTTCTAGCCGAATTGGTTTTTAGTATTTACGGCGCTGACATTTTCTAAAAAATTAAAATTGTCAGTCAAACGAAAAAGTTCATACCGGTTAAAAATACCCTTTCTTAAGTAAATTATGCCTCTAAAGAAACTACAGTTTTAACAAAGGATAAATATCACAATATTTATCTTCGTATAAATATGAAAAAGTTTCAACTGAATAAAGGGTCGATTGAAATCTTTATCTAATTTATACCTTTTTACATCCACGCACTGAAAATATTTGGTCATAGCTTAACGACAGATTTGTGCGGTCAAAGTAAGGCAATATAATCCATATCTAAAGTTACTTCGTTAAACCAGTATTGTACGCCAAAGTTCTTTGAAAAAAACGTTTTCGCTTTTAACGATTGAACGTGCCAACTGATTTTAATAATTTTTGGTGTGCTGTTCCTCATGGGTATAAAATATGAAAATATGAAAATTTTGAGTTTGAGTGATAAACTGATAGGATATGAAAAAGTATAGGTCCCTTCTGAAATAGATGCTAATTTTTAATATGGGGGCTGAGAGCTTCCTTGTTTTTTTTGCAAAGATACACACTTTAGTAACATTTTTTGTATCTTGACAAGTTTTGATATATAGTACGGTTTATATGTATACAGCAAAATAAAATATGAGTGCATACTCGCGTCTTGTTATGACGAAAAAATTTTAATCTATATAGTCTTGATGAGAAACAATTAGGGAAACACAAACAGATTAGGAAGAATTAAAAATGCACCTAAGTTATAACACAAGTTTGAAATCACTTCCATTTTCTTGAATACATAGGTCGACTCTACTCAAAAACTTTTTTGTAACACTTTGGATATAAGTAAGTTGCATTAAATCGCCTTATTTTAATGCCATGAATCTGTGGCTAAGCTATGACCAAACATTTTAAGGGCACACTGTATGTGTATTGATAAACTGACCGACGAAGATTTTCTTAACTCGGTTTCGATTGCTTTGAAGTACAATTATTCCGGTTCTTGCCCTCATGATTAATTGACTTCTTGTGATTAATCGATGAGTTAACTGGTCTTATAATGCAGCCACTTATAACAGATTATATGTTAAATTATTAACTCATCGATATAATAACGACTTTCATATTATACCTTTTCAATGGTGACTTGGTGAAAAAAGACGTGATTTTGGCGTCTTCTATAAGATTTAACCTTATGCCGGTGATATTCGGATTTCCATTACCAATAGAATTTGAATTGTTTAGCTGTCAACTAAGGTACTCCCGTTTGATTTAAATTTTCCTGCGTTGTTACTTTTATGAATCTTGCATACTTTATTCTATGAATTTTCTATTCCTAGGATTAATTTCAAAAGATATAGATAGTATATTACTAAAATTAATATTTCCCAGCTTTATGCACACCACCAAAGGTGTCGTCTCTTTCTTTACAAATTATTTTGTAATTTTAGTTTAATGTGAAATATTGGATTAAATTATATGACGACTTAGATAACTACGAAGTTAATTAGTTATAAGTAATTAGATTGTTAGTGAATGATTATTTATTGGTATGTGTTCATCAGCTAGCTACTTTCAGGTTATCTAACACAGGATCAATATCGTCGGCAAATCGGAGCAGCATAGAACTTTAACAAAGTCAGTCGATATGAATTGTTCAAAAATAGATCAATTATTATTTTATAGAGAATTGATATATTCTTTGAATATTTTAATATTTTTTAAATATATAATGGCCAAAAGCTGTCGCTAATAGTACGAAAATAACTTCAATCGATTTTACAGGAACAATAAAACTGAATTAATAAATTTTTAATTGACCTCTTAATTATTTCGGTAGAACATGATAATTTACAAGAGTTTAGTTAGGAAATCAAAGGCTGCGTTTAAAGCACACAACCTGGTAACTCCCATAAAACTTTGCTTGGCTCTCAGATCGATGTTTTTCTGAGTACTGAAGGATATGCTTTTAAATTTTTCAATCATATTTTCTTAAAAGCGCTTTTACTCTAGCGCAAAAACTATCAATGTTTTCTAATTTTGAGGTAGTTGAGAACAAATTGAATTACCTTTTCAATTATAAACTCTGTGCTTTTTTTTGTATAAGGCTAGACTAGCGTAAAATAACGTTAATATGTCATTGTTTTAAAAGGGCAGTAATCTCTAGTTTAGATACTCAGTAATATAAATTTCAGTCTTTATTACTACCTTAGGTGCACATTTTAACCCACCATAACATATTTTCTATCAAATAAAAAGTTTTTGCCAAATTTTTCGACTAAAATTTATTTCCCAGGAATCTAAAAGTTCTCTTGAGCAGCGAGTAAAATTGGGATCTTAGAAAGATGATATTTCCATTTTAAGATAGGATAGGATTTAGTATCGTAAATGTGCTATCAAATACTTGCACGGTAATTCGGAACGCCTTAACATTACATTTGTTTACGATTTTAACCATTTAAACCGTTCTTGTTTCGTAAAAGTTCGCGAACTATTTGGTTGCTTTGCTTTTCGCACTATATCTTTATTTATGTTCTGCGTTTTTGCTGCATCATTAACCGATATTGATCTGTTCTTCTTGAACATACTGATAATATTATTTTCTAATTTTCCATTTTTACATCTTTGGGCGATCTCTTTTTGGATATAATTTTCTTGTCTTTTCTGAAGCTTTCTAAAGTTTCATACGCATTATATTTTGACATAAAACATTGTCTTTATGAGTGAATAACATAAGCGGATTTTCCTTCCATTCAAGTACCACTTTCACAGCAACCAATACTCTTTCTTTTTTCATTTTTGTTTAAATAGAAATAATTCAAGGATTTAATTGTTTGATCTAACAAAAATGATACATTATCTTAGTAACAATAATATATGCTGACCTTGTTTGCTGTAATGGTTAGAATACTTGATTCTACGCCTAAAGAATGTAAGATCAAAGCCGGACGGGGTTTGTAAATTTTTGAGCGGAGAAGATTTTGAAAAATATGCCTTCTTCTGGGATAAGGATGTAAAATCCTAGGTCCCGCGTCAATGTGATGTTTAGAACGGTAAAAACCTCTACTGGCGATGGAACTCCAGCAAAATGCTAGTATGGACGCCGAAAGATCCATAGCAGTTGACGCCAAGAGGGCAAAGGTAATTTCCACATTCCGAAGTCAGCCATAAAACAAATAAGTAAGCTAATAATAACATTTGTTTCACTTCCATAACTTATATCAAAAACGCCCCCATATTTTGCGATAGTCCTTAGTTGTTTAAAACAAGTGTTTTGAATTCAATAAGAATAATAAAACATAACGGTCTCCTGATGCAAGTTTAAAAAGATTCGCATATCAGAGAAGCCATACAAGTTTAAAAAATTGTAAGACTTCTCAACCGAGCAAAATTAACCAACACCTTATTAAGCCAGAAATAATTTTAAGGTAATTTTTATTTATGAATACGAAGTTATATACCGGGTAAGTCGGGAAGATTGTCGACTGTTCGAATTTGGCGCCAATTATAAAATTCTTTTTCAGGGTTCAATGGGCGCATTAAACGGTAATTATTGATTTGTTGTTAACGTTAATCTAAAAATTGAAATTTTATATAACCCATTTTATAAAAGCGATTGTAACGTATACTTACCGAAAATAATCGCTAGTTAGTTCTGCAAAAATTAATTTTTAACTAAAAACTTTTATTATAAAAAATTCGTACAGCAATGAAAAATTTCATGTGCAATAAGGTCTAAGTAAATCTTAAATAAAATATTCATGCTTCGCGTTAAATTTAACCAAGTTTGCTGGGCGTTAAATTCTTGGTATATTTAAGGGGTTATTTGCCTTTTTGGGCCAAAAGTTCGTACATCTTCACTAATTTTTTCCAAGAACGAAAAGCCGCGTTAGGATCGGTTTTTTAGTTGAAAGAACATACCTTTGACGTGTGCTTCAGTTTCAATGGAAGTAAGGTTGCCTGGCCCTAACCTCTCCCCCAGTGCGTGAAATTGCGGTACCATGAATTGGTCCTTAGTCGCTCATATAAAATCAATATTCCACCTTGGACCTTATTAAATTTTTCCGTTTTTGACTCATGATTTTTTCAAATTTCGAATTTAAAGTAGAACGGCAAACATTCATACTTGAAGTATTATTTTTCATGTATAAATTACATCTTTAAACATGCCAGAAAAATATAAAAAATTAAAATATAACAAAACTCATTACTTAAGAACCAGAGAATTATATAGGCTTTCAGATAAAAGAAAGTGGGCGAGAATCGGTTGAGTAGTTGTTGAGATATTTATGCTGCCGAATTTGAAAACGTTATTTCGAAAAACATACGTTAAAGTGTGCACTATAGTAGTGCACTATTGAGTATGTTGTTTATCTAAATTAATCTCTCTACCTTAATGTTTCAAATTCTTCACTATAGGTCATAACGGTTATCAAGGAGTCCCATTACAATGAAAGCATCCATTGTGTCACAGTCGGACACTATTACTTTAGTGCCTCTTCGTAACGCCTTATCAGACGCTGAGATGGTATCACCATTAAATGTTGTAACTCCGTCAATGTTTCGAGTTTTTTCAAACCACTTTGGATATACATTCTTGAAATGTCAATGATGCAAAATATGTAATAAAAAATATATTTTTGAAGTCGAGAAAAGTATATGTCCCCTTAACAGACATGTGCACGGTACTTATCTTAAACCTGTGGAAACTTTTAATGTATTTCCTAGAAAATTTAGAATAATTTGTGCATTGAAAAGTAATCAAAATAGGCACATAATTATAAGCAGAATTACCAATAGCTTCATGAGATTTCACAGCTGCGAATATTTCAAATTTCGACATGCCAAGCAAATTAGTTTGTATAATAATTATGGGCGGTGGGCCTTTTGAGTCAAATCGAAAAAAATAGTATAGTGCAGTTCCTTCTAGGGAGTAATATCTGACCAAGAACAACAAGTTGGTTAACAAATGTTTAATTAAACATTCCTAATTATAAATAAGAAAGGTAATAAAACAATATGGTCTTACAATAATTGTACAATGTAGATATTAAACTGGTTGTTTTACCAGTTGCAATGAGGTAGTAGTCGAGCGTTCAATAATTCGAATTTTTGCCGAGTGGCCCGACGCCTGCAAATGTAATTAACAATAGTATCTAGTTATAACACAAAAGAATAGGTAACCTCAAACACAGTCAAAATAATCAGCTTAAAATATTTGTAACGTAAATCAAACCTAGCAGTCACCGGTATTGGTAGCTTCAGCTTGTGCTCTTAGTTTGTTTAATCTTTTACCAGAACTTAGGCCCCTTTTGCGTGCAGAGATGGGTCGGTTTCGGTGCTTGATTAGCTCTCTTCGCAGTGTTAGTTATCGTAGCCGGAAATCTCAGTGTAATTACGGCAACAGTAATGATTCATATCATCAGTGTACCTAGTGTTTTGTCTTGTCCTGTCGCAGCAAGTACTTCTTCCTTGTTATCTTATACTAAATCGTTTCCTTTGAGGTTAAATTGCCGACAACTGACATTGTGACCTTGTCACGTGCCGCACAGGATTCCATCCTTGGCGAGCCCCTCCAACAGCGCTTACCAAGTGGCGACTTCCTATTGGTCCATCGTCGACCAATACCAACCTTCGCTTTGACGAACTTATAAATTATGAACGAGAACGGCGAAGACCGCGCCGACACCATCATCGAGGCCGAAATAGCTAGGCGTAATACAAAACACCACGGTTCCCGAATGAGGCCATCGGTAATGAATCCAAAAGACATAAAAACGTAAACCTTCTTACCAAAAATTCAGATATCGTAGTTCTATATCCCAGCTCAGATATGGAAAGCGCCGAGGAAGTAAGCGACAGTGCTAATGAAGTAAACGACGGCGTCAAGAAAGTAAGCGATAACAGCAAAGCTACCGCCCCTCCTTCAGACAATGATGAGCTTGTCTTTTACCTCATAAATAAAATCGCCGAGTCTATAAATGTCATGGACTGTAATATTATACAATATTGCACAAGACAAAAGAGGCATATTTGGACTGAGAAGAACCGGATCAGAGTTGCCAGATCTATCAAGCAAATTAATACATATTTAGGGATTATGCAGAACGAAAGCGTACTATTTCAGGTGATTCTAAAAGAGGTACTAGGCGATATAACAAGGCACGACGAACAAGGCGAGCACGGACTCCAACATAAATGTCCCATTCGATAGCTCTGAGAACACGTACTCGCAGCAAACATCCAGCGACCGTTCGCACTACTCCCTCAAGATCTCCATTTAACCCACCTATCACGAGCCACAAGACGTCTCCTACCTCCTACCAATACGCTAAATTATAATCAAGCAGCCTCCATAAGTGGCGTTAAAATACCAGGCAACCACACCCGGCGAGCATTAAGAACACCAAAATCGCCCATACAATGGAAAACAACGAAGAACTATATTACCATTGTTAAGGCAACGGATGAATCGTTACAAGGCCGGCCTCTGAACGATTTTAGAAAAACGCTTACCGCGGCTAGGGTGCATACGGGGTTCAAAAATCTATCATACACCAAAGCAGGTGATATTAGAGTAGAGTGAAAAAGCTCTAACCAACATAGGCTACTTAGCAACACCTTAGCCAATAGCAACACATTCATTGCCAGACCTGGCCAATTTCTGAACCCTAAAGTTATTTTCCAGGGACTTCAGGGTATTGACAACTCCGAGACCTTCTTAAAGCTTTTAATAGAGCAAAATAAGAATATTTTCTAACACGGGGCAATCGGAAGACGCTTTCCTTAAAAGCTGTAAACTATTCCCGGTTATGAAATACAAAGACTCAAGGAGATTGCACTTCATTTTCGAAGTCGTAGCTTTCATATTCAAAGCTTTGATTGAGAAAGGGAACCTAATGATCGAATTTCTTAGTATCAGGGTCGAAGAACACGTCAGAATAGGGAGATGCTTTAATTGTAACTTGTTTGGGCATATCGCAAGCTTACATTGCGGCGAAGGACATAGCACCAGGAATTGTAAGAATGCTTACGTCAATTGCATCAATTGTACGCGTGCTAATTTACCGCTTCGTAACCACCCGGCAACTAATCCTACCTGCCCTATAAACATCAGAAGGTACAGGGGAGTGATCTATAAGACTAATAATAGACAGATTTAGAAGTCACGCGGAAAAGACACCTTCTTAGTGCTATGTGTTTTGTGCTCTAGCGGTTCTTAACGGAAGTGATAATGGTTTTCTTCCAGATCGGTTCATCGATTTGTGTTTTGTTCTGCTAACAGAAGCTTGATCATAAATCAAAGTAAGAAACTGCTTCCTCTTATACGTTCAGTTCTGTTGTCGGTACGTGTGCGAGTGGCCCAGGATGGTGCTTATTCTTTTACAGAATAACCATTTTTTATCAAATTCAAATGTTTGTATGAGCCTAGCTTTCACGACCCTTGGTCGAGATTATGTAATACATAATTAGATTTTGGTTTGGGGCTCGGCTCCGTAGCCAACCTGATAGTTTTAGTTTAGATATACTGATTGCATTTGCCTGTAGCTAGGTGCTAACTAATCAAAAGATAGTACACTGCTATGCTTTTCTCTTGCCTTACCTTTCAATGCTTAGTTTGCTTTTACCTATATTATGATTTCCGCATGTAAAACTGTCGTAAGCAAGTCATGAGATTTCGTACTAAGAATACTTTGTTAGTAACAGTCTCAGATGTTGTTTTACATTGCTTTGCTCCCAACAGCTTCACTATAATTATATAGACTAGATTTTAAGCTGGTTTAAGTAGCTTATTGGCCTAGATTTTGGACTTGTTAACAAGACTTGTTACATTTGTTAGACAGTTTAGTTTGACGTAGCTATTACTTCTACTAAGTATTATGTATTTGATTTTCTAATAAATGGACAGTTGAAGGTCGTTATTCTAAAGCGGATACGACCGAATATCGCCGAATCGTAACGTAATATGAATAATTCAGGTTTAAATAAACAAAAATTATTCGTAGAACCAATTAATACGTTTTTAAAATTAATTGACATTAGTAATGCCAATTAACATTTAAGGTATAACACAATTTACTAAATAATTGATTCTATAAATTTAAAAGTGTTTCAAATAAAGTATAAGATAACTGAATACAAGTTTGTACAAACGAAATATTAGTTTGCCGTTTAGATTTACTACAATAATTTAAAGATCTATAAGATAAAAACCATTTTAGATTCCCTTAAATTTTTAATGCAAACAATAGGTCGATCTAAATTAATTTGCCTCGCGAATGATGCAGATTATCGTTAATAGAATGTAGTTTTTGACAGACAATATTAAATAAAATATAGTAGTATTTTTTAGATTCTTACCTTATCGTCGATAATTGGTTAAGGCCAAAGATTTGTACTTTTCCCATTCTTAGATAACGAACAAAGTCAGCTGAAATTATATTTTCCGACGACCACTATGAAAAATGGATCATTTCGCATAGGTTGCTATCATTGAAAGTTATACATTTCGCACAGCAACGAAACCGTTGTGATCTGAACGAAACTGCTGTGAAATGGACATCACGTGGTCGTATGAAATATATTTCACACGCTTACATAGTAGATTGCTATAGTAATATAGTAAAGTCGGTAATGCTTATTCAAATTTAATTGACATAAGTTGTCACGTAATTTTAAAAATCGTCTAGTACAGGTGGTCATCGGAAAAGTATAGTGTATAACACGTGCTGAATTGGATATTTCACACTCGTGCGAAATATCCAACTTTCAGCACTTGTTTTACAATATACTATTTCCGACGACCACTATGAAAAATGAATTATTTTGCATAAGTTACTAACATCGAAAGTTTCATATTGTGAAATAATCATCACGTGGTCATGTGAAATATATTTCATACGCTTACATAGTAGGTTGCTATAGTAATATAATAAAGTCGGCGATGCTTATTCAAGTTTAGTTAACATAAGTTATTACGTAATTTTAAAAATTGTCAAGAATGGGTTGTCATCGAAAAAGTATAGCGTGTGTTTAAGTCACTTGCCTAACGGCTCGTGGCTCAAACTTACACTCGTGTGAAATATCCAACTTTCAGTACTAGTCTTACAATATACTATGCTCTTCCTGTCGCAATTATTTATTATTAAAAATTTGCTAGCGCTCACAATTAGAGAAAGATACAACCAAAAAATCTTATTGAATTTAAAAAATCAATATTAATTAGATTGGTCTAGAAATTGATCCTAGCTCAATAAAAGACATAGTTTCTTTGTTAACCTGTAACTTTCCATTTATTACAATCGATATTCATCAATGTAACAAATATGATGCACAAAATTTACAATATTAACTATTTAAAAGGAAACTAACACATTTTAGTTTCACGTAATGAATTTTTCATCAATAAATTTAGAATAATAAATTAAATTCTTTACCAACAAAGCAACATAATTCTCTCAGATTTCAAAGCAAGCTGAGCCATATTTTATGGTAACTAATATAACCTTCCGAAGCGCCACCTATAAGTTAGAACTTTAACTAAAAGCGGCGTTATGCCTTTTAATTTGATAAACCTATGTTGCCACTTTTCTAAAATTGTAGTAAGCAAACAAATGGATGTATTAAATTAAAATTTCGTTATTAGATTAAATAAACTCAAAGGAATTGGATTACTAGTAAATAAACAATCACATGTAACGTCGAAACGTTACAGTCTTTAACTTATATTTAACTCAGAATCGTAATTTTTTTCTAAAGCAAATTATGTATAGTACGTGAGAAATTTTATTTATTTTTCTGTAGCACTATGATATATCAGCTGTTAGATTGTCGAAATTCGAACGAAATATGCGGCTGTTTCAAATGAAATCCGGATTGGGTTTCTAAAACTATTTTTGTTTTAAAAAATTACTAGTAAACATATTATTTCTCTACGTAATCTCCTTGCCTCTCAATACACCTTTTCCACCTGTCGACCAATGCGTCAATTCAGTCTGAGAAAAACTTTTTTAGCTGCTTGCGAAACCATTTAAGCACCGCGATTTTTACGCTTTAATCGTCCGGGAAATACAGGCCACCCAAACCCTTTTTTAATGCTCCAAAAAGGTGGTAATCACTTGGCGCATGATCGGGAGAGTACGCCGGACGTTCAATCACTGTAAAACCGAGATTTTCAATTGTTTGTTGGGTTATGTCCACACTATAGGGATAAGCGTTATCATGTTGATGAAAAATACCTTTGACAAAAGTCTACGGCGTTTCGTCCTATTGCTGGTTTCATGACGTCTTCCAACAGAGTACAATAGGTAGTGCTATTCACTGCATTGCGCCTAGTCAGGTAATCTTCAACAATGACGCCGCAATTATCCCAAAAATATGGCCAACATCAATTTTCCTGCGAACGGCGCGACTTTGAATTTTTTTGGGTTCGGCGACGATGCATGGCGCCCTTCTTGGCTTGATTACACTCAGGTTGATAGTAGTGTACCCAGCTTTCATAACCAGTCACTATTCTGTTCAGAAAAGCCTCCCCGTCTTACTTATACCGCTGAAGTAGAGCAATGCATACTTGAAGGCGTTGTTCCTTAAGTTGGACAGTCAACTGCTTCGGAACCCATCCTGCGCACTCCTTATAAAATTTAAGGCGATGCATAACAATATTATGAGCTGAACCCATGCTCACATTAATTTTTGAAGCGACCTCTGCAAGTTTAATTCGCCTGTTTTGATAAATCAACTCCTGAACCACTGCAATGTTCTCTGGAGTTATTACACGATTCACCTCTCCCGGGCGCGGAGCATCTCTTACACTATCATTTCCATTTTTAAACTTATTGGCCCATTCAAAAACACTTGAACGAGCCATACAACTATCTCTGTACACATTTATCATTATTTTATAAATTTCAGATGGATGTACACCCTCAGCAATGAAAAATCTTATAACTGAGAGCATTTCCTTGCTGGTGTGATTATTTAGCGACGACATTGCCAACAGTGATGACAGCTTGGTGCGGCAATTGTTTTATCTAATAAACTAAGCGCTGGGAGGCTACCCAGATAATTATTTTAAAACGTCATTGAAGTATTTTGTAACGGTGACACATTTTCATGCGCTACAGGCCCAATCCGGATTTCATTTTCGATGGTCTCGATCTTTAAAGTTATGTAAATTTGTTTCATTTTCTGTGGATTAATTTAACCCCTCACATCTTCAATATCTGTGCAATTTGTATCGTAATCGATTTTGATTTCTATACACATGATGTGAAACAATATATATATATATATATATATATATATATATATATATATATATATATACTCTGTCCGAAAAGTAT
>JAHWXV010600024.1:0-16255 GCA_024586415.1 Phrixothrix hirtus | reverse complement strand
TGTGTAACTTTAATAAAAATTAAACGTTTCGAAAGCTATTTGCCTTCTTTTTCAATAAAATTGACAAATCAAAAATTGACAAGTAATGCAATTGATAAATGAATGTAAGGCCAACTATTAATTATTTTAAAACAAGACGCCATGATCTATTTAGTTTAATGCCATCATCTTTCTTGTTGAAATTATTCGAGTTTTTATAAATTTCAATAGCTTCACGATTAATTCTAGGATAAAACTTATCCACTCTTGATAAAATTTCCATTTTATTAAAGTCAATATCATGACGTTTAATTTTTATTAAAGTTACACAGTTTATCCAAAAATTGTTTTAATTATGAATAATAACTGTGAAAGTTTCCATAAATATTTGATCATTTATGTGTTCTTGTTTTTAGTTTCTGCATATGTTTAGACAAAAATGAGAACTAACAAAACCATCAAATAGTTTTAGCATGTGGGAGAGGTAATAACCTTAAGTTCCTTACCTAAAATAAATGTTACTAAGAAATGTTGCTTGTACCGAAAAACCAAAAAACGACTTTTGGCTTTTCTTCTGGATTTACCTCGTATTATGAACGACAAAAGTTAGCCAGTATTTAAATCCAATACTTTGGCAGCTCTCAGATAATGCAGTACATTATTTGGTTTAAATGCGGTAAAAGAATACCATGATAAAACAGCATTTTCTGATTTATCCTTTAATTTGTTAGGGAGCTGGAATTGAATTACTGGCGCAGATAAAATAATGCACAATCCCACACATTTAGGTTTTTTTTTAAAGACAATAAATTGTATTAGATAGCTAAAGATATGTATTAAGCTAGTTCTGGATTTAGATTTATATTCCTCTTCCTTTAGAAAATCAAATAGGGTGTGCTACGGAAACAGGGATCTCTTTATTTCAGTTTTTTAACGCCATTCTTAAATCGTATTTAGACAAATTTGTGTAAGTAATGTGTACTCTTGTCTAAGAGTTGCAAAAAACCGTATTTGTATACTGTTTAACCTTTATCAATTTGTTATTCGGTGCTAAATTCAAAACAAGCGAAAAATTTAGTTTTTGTCTGAAACTGTTACAACTGTACAGCTTGATATAACTTTCAAGTACAAGGAATTTCCCTTGGTAACATTTTTTTCTACGGTGAAAGACGGGTGTACTTTATTTCTGAAGGAACTTAAAGTTTTTAACCTTCACTCGTATACTATACATTTTTTTCTGATATTGCTGGTGCTAGTTTTTGTTTAAGGACATGCGTATACTATACATTTTTTTCTGATATTGCTGGTGCTAGTTTTTGTTTAAGGCCATGCTGAATCGTTCGGAAGTAAAATAAATTTGGCAAACATAAAGATTACAGTTTTTCTCATTTAGTGTATTCTGTTGGTTATTGTACATACAACTTCAAAAAATATAGAAACATATATACAACGGAAGCAAAACACGTGGAAGTTTCAACCCCACGCCCTTTCACTATACGCTGTTTCTTAGGACATAAATTAATTATTCGTGATATTATGAATGTAGCTGAATTAGCGAAAAATATTTATAGCACGTTGATTTATGTCCAAAAATTATCAAATTGCGTTTATGCAGATGTCACGTTAACAACGAGCATAACAAAAATAAATTAGGTTGTTGTCTTTGTCCGGGCTAACTCAATCACAGAAAGTGGTAGAGCGGTGTTGGTGAGTGGACAATCTGGTTAAATGCTACTTGTAAATTAAAAATTGCTAAAAGTCCAACACCAAACTATTTATAAGTTATAAGCAAGAACATGGGCGTCGCATTGTCGATTAACCTTTGTACGTTACTGCGTTCTTTAGTTCTTCATACACCCCTATAGCTTGACAATGATGGAGGAAAGATGTTAAACGTTCTTCGCTAATAATTAAGTTTTTTACAGCGCTGCGTTACTCAACAGGAAACGTTATTTCCCAAAGCTATATTATTATTAGATATTTTGGTTATACATTAATTATGTTCTGAAAATAAAATAATCCTATAAAAGAAAGATATTGTTGAGGTACCAGAAACATTTAATTTTGCATTAAATATATGTGTATTATAGCAGTGTCATCTGAAACATTTGATCAATATTTTTAAATCTTTTTAACGACAAAAGATTAGAATGATCATGGAACTAGATACTAGGGATTAGTTTAAAGTGATTATAAATTCTATACGTACAAAATAAACGCGTTACAATAATAACTTTACATCATCTTAAAGTATCTGTTAAGGAAAGATAAGTTTTGCAAAATACCTCGTATATCATAATTATATAAAATTAATCGAAGGTTAAAAAACTCAAATCAAGTGAGAACTGCTAGAAACATACGAGTTTCGGTAAGTTGTAAGTATAAAAACCTCATCGTACTACAGCTGTATATATACAAACTGTCCGCCTTTTCATGGTCAAACGAAATTTAATGTTTAAAAACGCATAAAATTCGACAAATAATTAAATTCGTGGAGTTCGTAAACTTCTCCACTTCTTTGGAAAACTATTAGAGTAATTCTAAATAGAGTTATAATTCTTTAAGCGTGGTTTAACGTATTTATGCTTTAAAATAAATAGATCGCTTTGTACTGCAGTACGAGTTCGATTTAACCTTGTAATTCAAAATAAGATTAATTTAAAATAAGAATTCGTTCATAGAATTTCTCTGTACATTGTATCTTGTAATAAAGCAAAAACTAATGATAAATCAAATTATGGTGTATAAATACATTTAAATAGACTAGTTTAGAACAACAAACTAAAGGGAGAATACAAAATTTAACTATAAAGTCATTATAAAGATTTTAAAACTAAACGAAAAAATATTAAAATTGTGGCATTTTATAATCGGTTATTGAAATTACTATAAATTACAGATACGAAATTGTTTCTTAACGTTATCTAAAAAATTTACGAATTCAGACTTTAGATTACTATTTAACAAAGATGCCAATGTAAATAAACTAATGCAGTTTTAATTCATAAACAAGCAATTTTTAGTTGCTAGTTCTTGAACATGGTTGCTTAAAAATTCTAAAGTAAATCAGTAGTATTGTGACCACTAATATTCTATATAACAGCGACTAGTTCTGGATCTCATAAATGAATAATTAAAATAATTTATATGCTCATCCTGTGCGAGACTAAACTGGACGCGCGAACAGAAATAGATAGAAAAAAGGAAGATCTTAAAAGCTCACAATCTGTATTGTGGCACATGAATATCCATCGGGGAATTGGCGTCCGCGTCCATTCCTGGATACGACTAGCCGACAGGGCGTTTTTGTTATCCCATAACCAAGACCAAACAGCAGAAACTAACCCACAGCTTACAGATATTATAAGACGAGTAGTAACAACCAAGAAGGGTAGTATATAAGATACACCAGGTAACTACTATATATAAAATAAGGTACGATATTAAAATTTAATAATGAAAATGCAAACTAAGAATTATACTTCATCCTACGATGAGTATTTCCCCAATACATTTAACTTCTGCAAGAAAAGCAACCGTTGCAAGAAGATATCTTTAAACAGTGAATTGTTTCGTGCCAAAATAAAAGACAGTATCATAATTCGTCCAGGTAATCGTGAGTAACGATATTCAGCCGGCCCCAATGGTGTAGTGGTTAGCATGTTTACCTCTGCACCCAAGGGACGCGGGTTCGAACCTGATCGAAGTTGTGAAATATTTCAGCGGAGAAAAATTTATAAAACACGCCTTTTTCTCGAATAAGAAAGTAAAATCGTGGGATCTGTGTCAATGTGATGTTTGCAACGCTAAAAATCCCTACTGACGGTGGAACTCTTCCAGACTCGGCAAAACTCTAGTAGGCATGGCGTAATGACTATATAACCACACTATATAGCCACAAAAACAAACAAAACAAACAAACGGTGTGTAACCCATACAGTGGTACATAAGGTACACTATTCCCCAAATTATACTCAGTGACATAGAAATTGCAACACCAAGAACGAGTTGGAATTTTCAAATGAAATTTGGTAGGAATGTTCACCTATTTCACAGTAATAAATATCGAAATTTGGCAGGCAAATCTTTATTAGTTAAACAAGATTTTATAATAATTGCGAATAATGTGTAGTACGGCCTCTCTGATTTACAAATTCATTTACACGCCGGGACATTGATTTAACAAGGTGGTATATCTCGTTCTGGGGTATTGCCTTCCATGCAAATTGCACCTCATGTCACCAAGTCAAAGGAGGACGCTGCAAATTTTGCAACCTTCTATCCATTATGACCCATACAAGTTCAATGGGAGAAATATTTGGAGATCTTGGGGACCAGGGCTAAAGATAAATATGCGCGTGCTCAAAGAAGTTCAAGGAAAACCGTGCTACATGTGGACGTGCGTTATCTTGCTGGAATAATGGATCTTTGAGGTCTTGTAAGTATGACAGAAGATGTGTTCCAACCACCTCTGTAATATACCGTTGTGATGTCATATTGCCTCATATGAGCACTAAGAGAGACCTGCTGCCATAAGTAATCGCACCCCAAACTTTAACACCCACAGTGCGGTGTACGTACCTCTCCACTGTAAATCGAAGATACCTTCTATTGACTCTCATACAAACGCCGTGCATTCCTAGACAAATTCTAGATTCGCCACTAAAGACAACAAAAGTCATTCGATATTCCAATTAGATCGTTCATTGCACCATTGTAACCGTTGCTGACAAAAAAGGAAGCACAAATTGCGAACGATATGATGTTAACCCAAAACCTCCGATTCGGCGATAAATTGTTTTAAGAGTTCCAAGGCAACCTTCTTCACCAAACTATTGGTCACCAACTGCCCAAGTAGATAAAAGTCGTTCTCTAAATTCCAGTTGTCTTAGGAGACGATGTTGACGCTCATTCGTTCTTCTTGAAGCGTCTGTTCTTCTTTTATGATGTTACTGGCCATCATTAAATCATGCACGACACACTCGCATTACAGTGGATAGATTTCAATTTACACGGTTAACAATTTCCCTAAACGAAAGATCAGCTTGTATAAACCAATAATTCGACCTCTATTAAATTCGCTTAATTGTCGGTAATATCCTCGTTGCCGTTAACAAAAACGAACAATCAAAGTAATGTTAATTAACAATGAAAAATAACGAGTCGCACGAAAAACATAGACCGAAAAAGTTATCAAAAAACTGTAACAACTGTCAAATGTGACGTTATCACATTCCCACTTGATATCAAAGGTTAATCGATTATTACTTAATGTCAGCCCAACAGATTTACCAACTTTGATTAAGAAATTCCTGCTCCTTCTTGGTGTTGCAAGTTCGATGTCACTGAGTATATATTAACTAAAGAAATGCAAATACTAACTCAATACACTTTCCGAGTATTAAACAAAAAGTTAGATCTATAAAAGGAAAAGTCCAATTACAAATAGAAATTTATAATATAACGCTAATTTGCTATTAACTTTGTTATTTCGAATTCGTTTAAACTTATATGCTTCCTTCTTAATTAAGCATTGCTAAAAAAATAGTAAAATATTGGGATGTAAACATAACTTGAAAGGGAATTGATTTTATATGACATTCTATAGCGTGCTAATACGGTAAATTACTTCCTAGAAGGGGTTCTTAAGCATTATGAAATATACTCACTGACATAGAAATTGCAACACCAAGAAGGGGTAGGAATTTCTTAATCAAGGTTGGTAAATCTGTTGGGCTGATATTAAGTAATAATTGATTAACTTTTGAGATCAAGTAGTAATGTGATAACGTCACATTTGACAGTTGCTATAATTTTTTCTAACTTCTTCGGTCTGTGTTTTTCGTACGATGTGTTGTAATTTTTCATTGTTGATTAACATTATTTTGATTCTTGTTTTTTGTTAGCGTGTTTTATGTGTTTGATCATGCCTAGACTACGGCAACGAGGTAATAACCGTCAATTAAATGAATTTGACAGAGGTCGAATTATCGGTTTGCGCAAAGCTGGTATTTCATTTGGGGAAATTGCTAACCGTGTAAATCGAAATCGGTCTACTCTAATTCGAGTGTGTCGTGAATTGTTTGAAGATGGCCAAGATCATCGTGAAAGAGGTACCGGGGCTTCAAGAAGAACAAATGAGCGTCAACATCGTCGCTTGAAATAACTGGAATTTAGAGAACGTGTGGTGGTTTGGTGAAGAAGGTCGCCTTGTAGCCCTTAGAACAGTTTTTATCACTGAATCCGAAGTTTTAGGCTAACATCATATCGTCCGCAACTTGTGCTTCCTTTGACTGCAGAACATTGTCGGCATCGGTTACAATGGGGCAACTAACGATCTCATTAAAATCTTCAATGGATCATATTGTCTTTAGTGACGAATCTAGATTTTGTTTAGGAATGCACGGCGGTCGTATGTGAGTCAAAAGAAGACGAGGTGAACGAACGAATCTTCGATTAACAGTTGAGAGGCACCTACATCGCACTGTAGGTGCTATAGTTTAGGGTGGGATTACTTACGGCAGCAGGTTTCGCTTGGTGTTCATTCGAAGCAATATGACATCACAACGGTATATTGCGGAGGTAGTTGGAACACATCTTCTGACATACTTACGAAACCTCATAGATCCATTATTCTAGCAAGATACCGCACGTCCACATGTAGCAAGGTTTTCCTTGAGCTTCTTTGAGCACGCCCATATTCATATTTTGCCCTGGGCCTCAAGATCTCGAGGTATTTCTCCCATTGAATATGTATGGGGCAGCGTCCTTCTTTAACTTTGGAGGCCTTGAGGCATGAGGTGCATCTTGCATGGGAGGCAATGCCCCCAGACGAAATAAACCACCTTATTGAATTAATGCCTCGGCGTTAAATTAATGTGTAAATCAGAGAGGCCGAACCACACATTATTAACAGTTATTATAAAGTTTTGTTCAACTGATAAAGATTTCCCTCCCAAATGTTGATCTTTTATTGCTATAATATAGCTGAATATGCCTACCGAATTTCATCTATGTCACTGAATATATGAAGATTTCTTTACCCTGACGACGTAATTAAATTAATAATAATTAATATTATTAACGCAAAATTTATTAAAACTAAATATTTGTTAAAATAGGTTTTAAAGGAAGCTTTTAAAATAAAAATTGATTGATAGCTTTAACGAACTAGCTTTTTTCAAAGCCGTAGTTCCATTCAAAGGAAGAACTTCTTGCCTTTCAGGTGGCAATGAACTACGATTCCCAACAAGAACCGATAATATTAAAAATTAAGTAAACACCACTTTGAGGAACAACAGTAGAATTTAGCACACATAGTGTTAATAATAAACCCCTGAGTTTGAAAAATTTCACGGATAGGGATATGCCAATGCAGAAAATAACGCATTCTCTTCTTAAGCGAGATTTGTCAATTTCAAATGACTCTTCATGTAATTGTTCAATTTTAAAATAGCTGGAAGGCTTTTTCACCAACCCCGCGCGTAACTGAAACTACTGCAACGTAAGTGATAAGTCCGGAACATAACGATTTTTAAATAATTAATGCTATCCAGCCGTGGTTAAGATTTATGCCTGGTTTGGCTATCTATACAATACAATACAAGATTCCTTCAAATACAATCATCAAGAATAACTAGAGTAGATACTATAGTTCTGATAAATTTAAACGTTAAAGCAAAATAAATTAACATAAAGCACAACAGCAATGAGATCTTCACAATACAGAAGTACACGCACCAGTCAATCGAATTAAATAATTAAAGGCCAATTAAAAACTAATTATTTTAGCAAATTCGGCGTAAGTGAACAATTTTCACATTTTGAGTATTTAAATAAATCAGTTTTCAATTTAGTATTACTAAATGTGTAAATATTTTGTACCTTGCTAATAAGCAGGATAAACTTTTATCCATACAAATAAACAGACCCATTGGATTATAAGGTGATAGCTGCCAATTTTGGAACTGTCGGGGGTATTCTATACTGAAGATTTCTTACCGCTTTCGAATTGACAATGCTTACACGTAGGTCATTTTCTGTAAGAGAGTTCACACTTTTGTGTCTCTTCCCCAGTGGACGAATTTTTGAGGTTCGCGCTTTTATTAGAAGTTTTCTTTATCTCCTTAAAATTTACATTTACTTTTACCTAAAAATTTCAATGAAATCGTTTTATCTTGTAATACACAATTTTTTCTACAGTAAATAAGTTTCTTTTGAAGGCTTTAAATCTCTGTACGTTACTTATACTTAAATCAGACAGATGTTAGCTACTTAAAAACTAAACAATTAAGATAAACTAGCTGCAAAACACTACCTAGTTATTGGGATTCATTTTAAGGTAAAATTTAAACTAATAATTCAAAGACCGCTATACCATATTAATTAATTTGAATAAGGTTAATCTTAAATTAGCAACCAGCGACCGAATCACGTTGTTTAGGTGTACTAGGTAACTTTAATTAGCATCTTCTCCAAAATCGCAACTGTAAAGTTCTGTATCTTGCCCTTATAATCCATTCATACGCGTCATTAATTACATGACAAGGCATTTGGCTATTTGAAATTAACCTGACCCACTCCATCATGGGTTTAATCGCACCGGTTCTGGCCGGTACTTCAAGAGACATGGAAATTTCCCGATCGATGGATAGCCCCCACCGGGTTATGGGATCTTTAGAATTGTAATGAAAAGAAGCCTCTCTGTGAAGCAGGTAGATGCCAGAGTCTCAGGAGCTTAACGCTTACGCACTAAGCTTCCTCCTATCTTGATCTTATGCAAACGCAAACATGCAGACATGTTTAGACAGAAACGCCCCGCATAAACGATTTGTGGATGAGCGTCAAACCGTTTATCACAGTGTGAATCAAGGTACGTTCTTCCCCCCTAGTCTAGGCAAACTTGTTGGCCAGTTCCGCGATACCCATATGCCATGTACCCTAAAACAAGCGGCGTGATGTTAAACGTCTTGTCTGGGCAGAGGCGATGTAATTCCTCCGGAACAAGCGTGTCACCGTACTTAGAGAACTTATTCCAGTGGTTACCTGAGTGGGTAACTGACATTCATATCGCATAATTTATACCGGTCTCTTTGATGAATATACGATTGGGGACCCACAAGATAGCGTTAGAACAACGTATCCGTGGTTCTTCGTCCACAATCCACGCTTTCAGCTACGCAATATTCAGGAGTCAATTAACGACCCCGTCAGGTCTTCTTATCCACTCATAATGTGTGTAAAGGCAACCTTGGAAAATGTAAGAAGGAGACTCCACCTTGTTGCACCCTGCTCAAGGGAGCCTTTGTTCCGGTAGATTACTCGGTATACCTCGTGATGGTAAGAGGTTACCTCGAAGTTGGACGGACCGTAAATAATCTCCTCCCGACCAGAAGGCAAGAAGGTCGTCCACTCACTCACTTCTAGTTCTACTAACCCCTCCCTGCTTAAGCGCGTTCCCGGAGTAGCCCGTCTGAAGTCGGTCACTCCATTACTGGCTGGCTCTCCTTTTGTTTCCTCTATGTGATTGTGTCATAGATAGTATTGTCTCCCACATCTTTTTCAAGCTGGGAAGTTTGAGGACCGCGGCAGTAGATGGAGTCGCCGCTATTTGAAGTTTTGTCAAGCGACTCCCTATTATTGAAGGTATGAGGGTCAGCAAGGGGGTTACACCGAATCTTCCTTAGTGGAGCGGGCATGTAAATAAGCAGAAGAGCAGGTTCAGTTTATGTGAAGAATTGTGCGGATTTCCTTGGGAATGAGCCTGTCCGCCAGCTTTAATGTTTGGCACGTACTTCGCGCATTCTGCAGTCAATGAATCACCCTCGGGGTGATAAACTGCTTAAGTATCGCAGCTTTTGCGCGGGCTTGAGAGGCACAGCCCGTGTACGCGATAACTAGTTTTTTAAGTCCGAAAATTTGAAGGAAAATTGTCCAAGGGAGGAATAATGCTGGCCCAGGTACTTTCAAAAATCGCCTGGCACAAGTGTCCGGAGTGATTCCCCAGAAACATAGTATCGGGCATTCATGGTCATATACAGTAATCTCTTTCCCGGCAATACGCTAATCGTCCCTCGAATGGACCACTCGATGTCCGCTTCCGTGATTGGAAGAGATGTGATATTTGAGCTTATGACCTCATCCAGTGGCGCAATATATAAAGCAAAAGGCGCTCCAGATATCTGTTTATAATAATCTTCTACGAGCGCGATGTTTGGTTACTCGTGGAAGTAACCGGGCTCAAAGCCGTCTAGCAAATCGTCAGCTAACTTTTTGGTGTCTTACTCGTTGAGTTTTTGAGGAAGTCTAAATTGTGTTACTCTATCATTCTTCTTTATTATTATTAAAACTATTGAAGATCTGTTTTGGCGTCTTGATTCTTTAAAGACAAGGTATATGAAGTGTTCCATTGATCGAGTAAGTTTTCCAAGATTTACAGTTCGGCGATCGTGGCAGGGAGGACGAGACTTCCAAGAGCTAAGTCATTTTGGTCTCAGTTGTCGTGAAAGTGGAAATATTCTGAAATGTAGTTACGTATGGGAAATGGAGTGTCAACCGTTCCGAGCTCGTCTCGTATGATCAAGGAGGGACTGTGTGGAACCGGGGACAGAAGGTTTCTACGTTTCTGATGCTGATCGATCAGTAAGTGAGAAGGACTAGGTGACAGCAGTTTGCCAGACTCCTGCCCCTGTCCAACTGCGAAGTAGTGTACGTTCGCCACTACCACTTCTCACCTTTGCCAATTATCACAAGCGCGTTTAGCGTTACGCTCTGCAACGAAGCTGATGACCCGCTAGCTCTTCGGAGTAGGGAGGATTCCAGATAAAGTTACACCAGCAGGTCTACGCTTTACGTGGTGCGCTAAAACAACGTACAAAGATGTGATATATAGAAGGGGTGCCGCTGCTCCTGGTGGACGATCATTGAATGGAACTGTTCCTCGGAACAGGGAAAAATGGTTCCATGGCCTATAGTTGGGTTGTTCCGGGGTTTCCGCTTATCAGGGCCCTGAATCATATTATTAATTAAGATCGTGGCTAAAACAAGGGGGTAACAGATCTAATACATATCCTCTGAAATACCAAGTAATAACTGTTAACTCATTCTAGGCTCAAAATGAAAATCTATTTGGTCAGTAGTATTTATCTATTACTAAAGGGAATGGTTCATATAACACATACAAAACAATAGGATATAAAGGATTACAGATAAATTACATTGGCTCCTAAATGTGGCCTAATTCAAGAGGAACGGGAAAAATTAATCAATCTACTATAACTACACTTAATGTTTAAATATGTTAATTATAGTAAACCCAAATATAAGTCCGTAAGCTGGACATGAAGGATACATTAAACGGATCCCTCGCAAGGGGAAGTTTAAGCTGGCCTCTACAATAGTTAGCAGCCGGGAATACTAATTAATTTGGATTTACGCCGATGTACGTAGACATTACAATAATGCCATTTGTAGGCAACAATAGTGAAGCAAATGAACAATGCGATAAAAACGGTAGCTTAGTTGTAGATGTCACCTCACCGGGTTGTTTGACTTGCAACCACCAGAATCATCAGTCGTGATTATATCCCCAGATTTGTGCACCAACGGAAGGACCTCGCAGGTTCAAAGAAGCTGCTACTGGAGTGGATAAAGCAGGTAAATTCCCAGAGATTCTCTAAACAATCTTTCCGGCGTGGTGTTCCCACATTACACGGCGGGAACCTTTAACACCACCCAGACACTTCCAAAATAACAAAATAACGGGAAATCACTCACACGACGGATTCTTACATGCAAGCCCTACTCGTGTATTTAACTGCCAAGACTCATTGGTTTCGCGACGCGTTGTCACTAATTATACCCTTCGATATCCATCAGAGTGGAAATCATTTCGAACTGTCAATATGATTTTTCTTACCTAATTTTCCAATCGTCACGGAGTGTATAAAAGCTCATTTCACGTACTTTATCTGACCGAGAAGCTATATTTGTTTTTCAATCGATACGGAGCGTATATGAACACTCGCCTCTCGCGTTTTATCTGACAGAACAGCCAAAGGAAACTCTCTCTACTTACTGATTTATTTACTTATTTTCTTTATTTATTAATTTTTTATTTATCGTTCGGCTAAACACACCGTTACTAAGGAACACACGGCTGCCAATTTAAAAAGTGTTTGTTTATCAGGCGTGGAACACCAACAAAACCTGACACCCTCACGCTCGACCCGATCTTGGCGACTACATGCCCCACTGCCTCCAATACTACATTCAGTTCCACGCTAACTCTCCCCCGAGACTGCATTGTCTCTAGTAACGCCAAGTATTGTCCAGTGCGCCTCTTGCATTTAATGCTCTCCAGATCCCGACTGGGAAAGAGCTTGCATATGTGTTTATTGACGTAGCGCCCATGGAATCGGATTTCCCCACGCACCATAGCCAGTGCCTCTTCTTCGGTCAAGCGCCTTAGATTTCAGCAGCATTGGAAGCCTATCTCTCTAAGTGCTGGTTATGCTGAACCGGTGAGTTATTTTGAAGTGTTGCCGCATTTCGATGAATGTTTAGAACCTAGCAGCACATTCTAAGCTGACATGTATTACAGTATAGGCGAAGTCAGGGCCGTGACAGTAACTATGGTGAACATGCTATCTTACACCTGCTGCAGTTGCGAATGTCTTAGCACAGATGCATTCACGCATCGTGGTCCGTGTGTATAGCAATACAAAATAAAGAAGCTAACAGTCGTCGGGGAATTACTCCCGAGCGCTTGAGATAACATGATTTGGACTTCGCTATTACTTTGAGTAGCTGCTTCCGATAGAAAGAAGTAAACAATAGGCTTTGCAACCTGTGGGACGGTGGATACAGGCACCTAAGAATGGCTCAACCACTCGCCTAAATGGATTCAGAAAACATTTCCCACAAGAGAGTCTTAGTTATTCCTGCCGTTTACCCGCCACTTGCTTGAATTTCTTCACGTTGACATTCAGAGCACTGTGCAAATAGTTGCAGTTTTTTGAGAGTTCTTTATACCGAGCACTTACATATAGTCTGTTCAAGAAACAATAATGACGAGCAACGCCATATTTAAAAAAAAACGGATTGTAGCTAGAGACTAGCTTTCCATTAAGATCGTACTACCTACTAACCTTAAAAACTGAATTCCGCTATAATTGTGGTAGCTACACTTTTATAAGTCAGTGAGTTGGTCCTTATATTAGATTAGCTAATTTGGAATTTATAAAATTAGGCACAAGATTCAATTTCGATTAAGAATCAAAATATATTAAATACTATCTTAAATTTAAATTTTTCACATGTAATGGCAAATTAACATTTTTGTGATGTTTGGAATTTTTTTCCGAGCAACAACAGTACAAAATATATAGATATCAACCACTTAGCTATTTTTGGTTCAAATACGTCTTACCGATTTTATATGTTACGTTTAATGAACACCCTATACTAAAATAAATCTCTTAATGAGAAATTTAAACTTATAAAATTTATAACAATAAAAAATTATTTGAATTTATTTCTTTCATTTAAAATATATTTTGTGTTTACATAATGTCTACTTATAAACGCCTACTTGAATGTCTTAATGTCTTCATTATATGATTTAGTACCATAATATATTAATAATGGGACGGAGTGTTATAATTGAAACTAGCAGATGCACTTTGTATGTTACGTAGATCGCAGTTAATCATTATGCTACTAGTCGTATTATCTGCAACTACCCCAACTTGTACCATAAATTGCACTTAATAAAATTTGAACCATATAGCGCTACAGCAACGGTTATACAAGAAATGAAAGTATACGATTGCAAAATAGCCTTCATATAATATACTAGAGTACGTTTTGAAATTGTAGTTGCTTTTATGCTTAATCATTAAATATGGATACTTAATGAAACCTATATGAAATCTAATTTTATTTGTGAATATAACGCGTTTCCATATAATAAACAAAATAATACAAAAAATCGTTACAAAGGAATTTTGTGGAAATTCTACTTTTATTATGGAAACCTGCAGACAATGGCCTGCATTTATTAGGTCTCTCTTTATATGTTACATTTCAGGATGATATTATATAGGAGCAAAATTAGAGTAACATTGTATATATATATATATATATCGTACAGAAGCTTATTAAAGGTAATAATATAACGAAAGCAAAATTATCGACCAGAGTTTGTTCAATACTGGTGGTACGGATTACTGTAACAATAAGAGCGACACAAGAGGAAGTGCCCAAATAATCATAAATATATTTTACTCCAGTACACACGATTTATTTTCATTGCTTTGTTTTATGGTAAATGGAATTTATTATTGCACTTTATTTATCGCATTATTCTTCCGGCGTATTCGAAGTATTTTATTACAATTGAACGACTTTTCTAGCGTTTAGAACGCTTTTGTCAATTCACATGTAATCAAATGTTACTATTTTAAAAGAAATGGTTAGAATTTAAATTCTGTGAAAATAAAAAAAGGTAAATGCGCTTTTATAAAAATAATCTCAATCTTAATCTTAACTTATTAAATGTGCGTTACAGTCACTTAACTGACTAAATTTCTGGTTAGCAAACGACTTATATACGAATTCATTATTAGTTAATAGTAATTTAAGGGTGGTATATTGTAATATAATAAAATGCCATATAATTCTTTTGTGAACAATTATTTATAGAAATCCCCAATATACAATGGTAGGTATAGGGAGCTATCAGATACCGTTCAACTACGATGTACCGTTTTCAACAAACCTTCACGTCTTCGCATCCTTTGAACATGTCAATATTAATTTAAGATAATATCTAAATGTCTTTCTATTGTGTCTATACTGGATTTTAAGCACACGATAAAGAAAAAAAGACCTAATTATCTTGATAAATTTAACGGTAATAGCTAATTTTAATTTGTGTATAATTCTATTTGAGAAGAGTAACCCTAATTTGATGTAAATTAAGCTTTAATTGTAGAAGACTATATCGTGAACAAAACAAAACATCTTTACACTAAGGGTAGTCAAAAAGTTTCCAGAACAGTGAGGGTAGAATAAATGTCTACATTTACTTGATCATATTGCAAACAGTACCCTTGGAAGTTCACACATTTGATATGTATATTTATTCTACCATTGTTAGAAATACCAGCACATACCCTCATTTGAAATTTTTCAGAATTGGATATAACACATGGTTAGACGTTATCGTGGTTGTAAAATGCGCCACCTTGAGGCCCGTATTCAGAGAATTGGACATTCAAAAGCCGCTGGTGTCTATATCAAAGGTTCGATGGTTGGGTAATGATAGGAGTATTTTTCACAGTGAAAAATTATTGCACAAAAGATGAGAAGTTAGTGTGATAAATATGTTACTGTCCCTAACAGTTGTGGCGCAGATTCTCCTGGACCGCGTAGCACCATCTTCACAAAACGTGAACAGTCACTCACAAAATGCGTTTATTTGAAAATAAACACATTTATTAGCAAAATATATTATTCATTACACATTAACGAAATAATTAATTAATGCGCAATCAACATAAGAAAACATTATAGTTTTAATTAATAAAGGTAAATCTAAAATATTTTCTTAAAATTAGTGTTCGTCAAACTACAAGATGCGATTAAAGTTTACAAGCTTTAAGACGCCGACGGAGAACAAATTCCTAAAATTCAGACACGCAGCAATAAAGTTTTAAAACACGTAATAAATAAGTAAGTGCGGAAATTAACCTGAAAACTGGTAAAATAAAATTCGCAATAAATCCTAGAAAACAATGAATTTCGAATGAAAAATGACAGACATAATCTTGAATAAATACAGTCAATTAGCTAAGACAAGTTTCATAAAACTTGTTGCCATGGAAATAGTAAGTGAATATGATGGCCAGCATCGCCAGAAATCGGGGGCTTTTGAGTTTCAGACTTGATCTACTATATTTATCAAAACAAGTTTCCAGTGTAAATTCCACGTAAAGGTAGAAAGTATGTTTAGCTTGCTACGGTCATTTTGAGACAAATGGACCTAAATACACGCTGTACACGGCAGCTCAAAAAAAGTTGCGGAGGTCGGGTCGCGGTGAAATTAATTCTAACAATTAGCCAATGGCTAGAACGTAAAATATTAAACAAATTTAGTTATTAACAGTAGCTAACTTAAGCATTTCTTTGGGCACCACGCCGTTCAAGAAGAAAACGTCCAAAAAAGATGAATTATAAGATATTTCAACGGCGAACAATATCTAAAATTACAGTA